>JAATHB010000498.1:0-50364 GCA_014822075.1 Fusarium buharicum | reverse complement strand
CCTCCAGTCTAGCCCAGCCCCCTCCGTGACTTGCCGTCGAACGCCAATCCAGAACCGAACCAGCAACAGAATGAGACCCTCTTGAGAGGACATGTCCCTGTCCAGTTGCGGGTCTTTGTCCCTTCCAACAAAACCAATGAGGTGCCATAATGTGAGGATGGTTTCCATGGGAGATTTGTGCATGCTCGCTTTGCTCTCTATGATCAAAGGGACCAATTCCTTTAAAAGGCTTCCACAACAGCCATACGGCCATCTATCCCCTCAAACTCAAGCTCCTCATCGTCATCCTCTTCCTCGTCCTCCATCTCATCACGGAAACCAGTGTCAATCTCAAGCTTCCTCAGACGGCGGCGCATCTCATCGCGCTTGGCGCTCTGCCAGCGAATCAGGGCGGCAGAGGCGTGCACCTTGAAGCCGTAAACGCGGGGGACATAGCGGTCCACGCTCTTTGTAGGGATGAGGGCGGGATACACTTGAAAGAGGATGTTGTGGAACGAGGTGCCAAAGTATGCGCCATCGATGGCGGCGTGGCGCGACGACTTGGGGTTGTAAATGTCCTCGCAGCGCGCGCAGTAGAGCTTAACGGGCTTGAGGTTGGGCACATCGGAGAGGCCCATGGGGAGAAGGGGGTGAGAATGGCACATGACACGAGGACATTTCCCAAACTCGGCTTTCTTATACTTGTCAAGCTGTTGCTGTTAGTTAGTAGAGATTCAAAATCAGATATGAGAATGTGCGTACCATTTTTGTTAGACCTCTTGTTGTGACGATATAGCGGGCGTGCACGAGGCCGTAGAGGTGCCTCGCCGACTTTTCTATGGCCTCGCGCATCTCGTCGTCGCACTCGAGATCAAAGACATCAGTGACCAGATCCAACGCATACTGGTAGTACTGGACTTCCGTATTAAGGCCAGTCAAGTTGAATCTATCGGTAAGGTAGTCCTCGTCAATTTCGCAAAAGTACTCGTTGCCCCTCGATGAGATGAACTACACACATCCTGATTAGCTGATGAAATTTTAACAAGAGAACCCCCGCGCTATATGCTTTTTATGAACCCCGCCCTTCACTGACGATGAAGGTATCTGATATCTATCACAGAATATCGTGATGGTGGGCAGCGATATCAATAAGAGCGCGTGGTCTCGGAGATATCCTATGCACTCACCCAGTCTCGCCAGTAACTCGTATAGTCACTATCCGACTCGCTGACATAGTTATCCATCATGCTGGGCGCGCAAAGAATAGAGGGAGGAGGAGGCTATTGGCAGAGGCGACTCAAGGACGAGCGACCATGTCCCTAAAGTCGGAGCCGCTATAGGGAGTTGTAAGATTTGAGGTAGTTCGTCGAGAGATGCGCAGGTAGCGAGACTTGGTAGGTATTATAGTCTGATATATATCATAAGAATCGTATCGTATCGTATCGTATCGTGAGGTATCGTATACCCTGACTGGTCGTTGTGGTGGGCTTGGGCTCGGGCTCGGGCGTGGACTTGGACTTGATGGTGGGGTTGCAAAAGCCGTATGCGTCCCATCGTGCTTGAGGTAGGTAGGTAGGTTGAATGGGGAATCACCAGGCGATTAGGTAACGTGACCTGGCGGGGGTACGTATCCTTTCAGTTTGAGCCTCATTTCAACACCATGGGAATTATCACCAATTAGGAGGATGCTCAACTAAGCGTCAAACACTCTGTTCTTTTCATAAATTACTAGATAATTAAAATTATTTCTTGACCATCTATGCGCTATGAATCTAGCTGTGTTGTACTAACATATACTTGGCACTCGCTGTATCATCTTCCCTTCGCAGTTTTTACTTGTAAGTAGTCTCATGATAGGTCAGGTAGTCTATAGATTGTTTGTCTATCTTCTTCAACATCGCGTTGGACAATAACAATACCTGTCAGTAATAGTAAAAAGATTTTCACAACAAAACGACCAATTCCTTCCCAGATACCAATACCCCCATCCAGTTCCCGATGAAACTCCTATGCCTGTGAAAAGATGATCCCAACATACACATCCCAAACCCATCTTCTCTTCTATGGAGCGCTAATTGTCGAAGCGACACTGCCTCTGTCGCTGCCAGACCGTCTATCTGATTCGGACGTGCCGTCCTCGTCACCGCTTGTTAAACCACTTCCCCCTCCGTTTGCTGCCCTCAATGATGGAATCTGCAGCCGGCTCCCTATACTATCCTGGCCTGAATCTTGCTTGAGTACCACTTCTACCATCCTCATGGCCTCTTGTAACGTTTCACCCGTCTCATCCATAGCCGCCAAGAAACGTGCAAGTTCCTTGCATAGTTCCCAGTCGCCCTCTCGCATCGCACGAGATAGTAATCGTACCGACTGCTCGGTAGAGGAACCTAGTTCGTCCAATGTGTGCAATATGATGAGGTAACCTCCCGCTGTCTTCAGTGATCCTCTTTGTAAAGACTCCTCAAAGAGTTCTTGCGCCTGTGGAAGATAAGCAAAGAGCGTCTTCCATTGCCGGACTTCAGTCTTGCGTGTGCATTGTAACACAATGTCGAGATACTCCTTAAATGAGGACAAGAGGGATAGCACGCGAGGTAATACAGCGTCCTCAGGCTTCGGAGATGTGTCAACCTCCTCGTCTAAGACGCGATGTAACAGTATCTCAAGTCCGTGTGCAAAATATTCAAGTTCTTTATACTGCTGGGCCAAGTTCGATGCTTCAACCGATTTACTTTGCCTAAGGTAAAAACGAAGCAAGTCGGGAAGTATAAGATGTGTCTGGTTATCATCAGTTTGCTGAACCGTCATACATGCAAGAGTAACTTACCCTGATTGCGAAATGGAAATATGAAAAGTTCACATCGCGGCGCTGGACCAGATCTGACTCAACTCCTAGCACAATTCCCTTCTCCAACAGAACTGAAAGGGGGTAGAAGTCGACCGGAATAGACACTGGAGCTGGCGGCTCTTTACCATTATCCCCTGCCGCACCCAGCACGTCGCTAATATTCGGCCAGGCCTTAAGCTCCATTCCATCGAATATCCAGAGAGAATCTTTCAAGGCTGGCGGTCCGTTTCGCAAGGACGTATCCTCCAATTGCCGGTTCGCATTTCGCACTGGCTGGTCCCGTACGCTGACATGATACTCCACGTTTTGTGCAATGACGCGCATATCGTACTTTAGCTGGCCCTCTTCGTTTAACGACGGTCGCAGTAAGACGAGCTTGCCGTCAACAAGAAAGATGACCGAAGCCACAGCGACATCTTGAGAAGGGTCACCGTCTGTTAGCTGCGTGTCTGGCAATATCCAACTTAGGCCTCGCACTCGGGCTGGAGATCTGACAATGCCATGGAACGCAATCTGGCCCACTTGGATGAGCCTTATAGATCCGCCGTGAGGCGTGAAAATAAAGTGGTATAGTAGGTTCTCATATGTGTAAACGAGAAGCGAGTCCTCGCCAGAGATAGTGACGAGCACAACGGGAGCTGGGATCGTCTGTGTATGTAGAATCTGGGACGAGTCAAGTGCTGTCTCACGAGAGAAGAGCCGCAGCTCAAATCTCCTATTAGCTTCAACCGCGGCGACGAGTATGTGTTGGTGCCAGCACATGCCGCCTCTGACCTGGAATTCATTTTCCATGGCCTCGTTGGTAAATGTTTTCCAGCGGCCGCTATTGACACTATAATGAGCAAGCCCACGACGGCCTGCCACAGCAACGTAGCGGCCATCTGGAGAGATGACGGTTTGCCGTATTGGCCATTGATTTAGGAGGTATGTGGGAGGGACCTTTGCTGTATGCCACAGAAAAGGCTCCGCCGATATGCTGGTGAGGTCTGGAACGTCGTAACCTCTATATACCATCACACTTGAAGGGGTCTGTAGCACCGTCCGGAATACGTTTGCCTCGTTGTAACACCCAGTAACAGCATTCTTTGCCATCTCGAGAGACCATATCGCTTCATGCTGGCGTCCTGTCATCAAAATCTCAGAGCCGCCTCCTACCCACGTAGCCCCAGCTATACCAGAGAGCCATTCCTCTCCATTGGCTCGTGATGTTGTCTCCTCAGATCCGAAGCTATGGCTTCCGAGCTTGCCGAACATGCTCCAGGTCGACCAGCCCTTTTGGAAGCCTGCAAACAAACAATACCCATCGGGAGAATAGCTTAAGCTGGTGAAGGGTCCCGAGGAAGCTGTTGATACGGGGACTTGGTGAGTATGTGAATGAGGAATGTTACCAGCGTAGTCACGGACGGAATAAACCTGCACAGTACCATCACAACAACCCACGGCAATGAGTGAGAATCGTGCGTTGATGACAGCCGTAATGGCACGGTCATTGTCGCCCTGGGGTACATGGAAACAGTGGCCTTTGAATAATCGTTTAGCATCTGCATCATCGGCTTGGGTGTTTTCTGCTCGGTGATTGTGACGCTGAACCGCATACGCTCGTCCGCTGCTGGTAATCCAAGTCAAAAGATTCATCGGGCGATCGTGCGTCATCTCAACGATAGTCGCCTTCTTCTCGACCCATCCCATGCGGCTGATTATCTCGGTTCTTGTCTGGGAGCCAGTACTATCAGGTGTCCAGCGGATGCATTGGACCGCAGCAGGTTTCCTTGTTGCTACCATGAGCTCATCGTCAAGAGCAAGTGCACTCTCTATACCGGCGTCGACCTTGATAACCATTCTAAAGCGAACACTCAAATCGCGAACCCCTGGTCCTTCACCAGCGCCCCATAAGATTTGGTCGGGGGGCAACCCCGTGAGGCCTCCGATGAGGCTCTGTCTCCGTCGCTGCACATTGTTGTAGTTTGCAAAATGGGGTTTGTATACGCGCGATTCGGTATCGGTGGCCAAGGAATAAGTAATGAGGTAGCCTTGATCGGTATGTATTACAAGAATGGCGGCGTCGGGTCTCAGCAAGAGGTCGACATTCTTGCCATATGTTTCCAAGGAATAGTCTGATCGGACGACTACGGCGAGAATAACAGCCGGCTATTTCGGTCAGCATGGAGAGAAAGTGATTCAAAGTTGTTTTGTAGGTCTTACTTTGGTCTGCCAGATCGTGATGGAAGTAGTCGTAATGACAGCGAACAAGTTTCCGGAACGCGAGACTCGTAGAGCTAATATAGGGTCCTTGATAGGAATACCACCGGTTTCGGTTCCCTCTGAAACTCGTGGAGGTCGACTTGTCGTATAGTCATCGTGCTCGACAGGTCTAATTGCTGGTGTTATCGGTGTCGGTAGTGGTGGAGAATCGAGGTCATCGTGGCCGTGACCGCGGGGCTGGGAGCTCGAAGGACCAGGTGATGGCGTTAGGCTAGACTCGGAGGGACTCGTGAGGCCATCGTGGGAGACGACAAGCTTGAAGGCCGGAGCTCGACTACTGCTAGTAGCATGGATGCGTGGTGTTCCAATGGGCCAATACATTGCGGCAGCTTAGCTCTTCAGCTGGCCGTAGCTGTAGCTAGAGCTATAGATGCGCGATGCTTTGAGAGCTCAGCGCTTCAACTTGAAAGGTGACGGACGCTACAGCAGGGGTTCAGCATGACCTGGCACGCTAGCGAGCTCGAGGAATTGCTTCCGGGGCCATTGGCTTGTGGTGATGTTTGGGTGAAAACGGTAAGTTATGTATGTTATAGTTATAGTGGGTTGTCGCTGAGCTCCTGGAGATGCTGTCATGGTGACCCTCGGTCCCCATTGGCTTTCCAAGCGCTTACATAAGTTGGTTTGCACTTGCCGTCATTCCTGGGGCGCCCTGGACAATTAACCACTCCTAACTCATGTACAGTTTAACACCATACCTAAGTGTAAGTTAAGATAAAACACATTAGAATTATTGGATCATGAGATAGGGATACTAAAAGGGGACTTTGATATGCTCTTTTAAAACAATAAAGCTATAGTAAAGTGTTATATTGATATTAAGGAGGGAAGTCTGATACGGGTGCCTCCTGATCAATCTGGCTGTATTAGTGGGCCCATGTTCGACGACAACCTCCTACGTACATGACGACCTCACATTCCTCTTTACAGCACATCATCAAAATGCAAATTTGTTGATTGAAATACATCTAATACCGAATCCGCGAGAGGTTAAACAATGCCTACAACTGTATGGCCGTCTCAGATACCCGCCATCGCCGTCTTCGAAGTACCTACTTCTAATTCAAAATTAACATGCGCCAGACCCCATTTCTATCAGCATAACATAACAAAAAAAAAAAAAAAAACCGTTCTTACATAAAGGAAAAACCTTTGGAACATATAAACGCCCAACAACTTTTGAAGATGACTGTTCACTCTTCCTTCAAACCGAAATACTGCATAGAAACTTCCTCGGAAAATAGGGAATAACATCCTCCGGAGGAAAGGGTTCTTAAAACTCTGTGAGCATGTACTGGCAACTGCTTCTCTTCACCATCCATACGGGCTTCTTCCTTGTCCTCTGGGGGAGATGACCATGGCTTTATACGATATCCCAAACCAGGCTGTGCGACTGCAAACTCTCTAATATGGCCGAGTTCCAATGTTACGCAATTATCCGTGTCTGGCCACTAGGCCGCATCCTGTTCAAACACGGTTTGGGTCGAGGAATCCTCTGTTCTTCCAAATGCGGCCGGGGCTCCGGTGGTGGCCCAGTGAACGATGTCCGGAATCAAACTTGGGTCACGCATGAGGCCAGAGGAGAGTGTCAGCACCGAATCCTCACTACACGAATGCTCCGAGTAATGTGATTTAGGTCCTGGCATATACTTGAAATCCAGCGAGCCAATATCGGAGAGAAAATTCGGATAACTCGTGGAGGATGCCACATCCCAGGGTCGTTTTGCGCTTGGTTTGGAGAAAGTGTCTCGCGGCTCGGCATTTGAAGATGGAAGTTTGCCTTCTTCCTCAGCCATAGTCTCAGAGTGCTGCCTTATTCTTGCTTCACCCGGCACGACCATAGCCACTACGGAAGAGACTACCGCCATTATCAGAGCATAATCTCGGAATCCGGTTATGAGCTCAGCCATGGGCGTTGGAGATTCAGTCAGACACTGGAATCGAGAAAAGATGCAGCCAAGGGCTACAACAATGGCAAAACGACCGAGACGGGCTCTGCGAATACATATATCAGCACCTGGCTCCTATCTCAATACAAGGCGCATACTCTTGGAAGGAAGATGCGTGTGTAAGGATAGAGGTGATCCCGGACACAGCCAACAACAAGAAGATCCTGGATAGTGTCAGCTTTGAAGAGGAAATGATGTGCTTATGGACGGACTTACACAACATCAAGGTGAGTGTGCCGGGGTAGCCTCAAAGCAACCCCGGCACCGAGCAGAGTCCCCGCGGGCATGATTGTCACAACATAACGCACAGTTTGCCAAACGCCATTGCACATGATTTCGGGTATTCGTCCCATGGCGATGAACGGCCCAAATCAGGAAAGTGATAGGGGAGAGCAACGGTTCAAACCCCGTTCGCGAGAAATGAAAGAACTATACGCAGTCTCAAAATGATTGCTGAAAGAAGGGTGAGTAACAGTGTCTTTGGCATGGGGTGATCAGCTGGCACTGCCCAAGGTTCTTATAACCACCAGAGCCTAATCCGATCTCCAAGGCTAGCGAATCTCCAAACTTCGTCACTCGCATAGATCAATCAACGACGGCGATTCATAATTCAGCCAAACAAGATGAGCCCCGTCCCCTCAGAAGGACTGTATTTCTTGGTGATTGGTGCCAGAACCGGCGTGCAGACCAAAGAAGTGAGCCTATTGTGAGGAATTGATCTAGAGTGATTGGCTCTTAGTATTACCAGCACATATTACGAGATGAACGCCTATTGAGGCGAACCACGTTTTAAGGCGGATAAGTCAGCTTTTAGACTTGAGTTGCGAACATGCGAACCATAAGAGGCTGAAATGATTGGCCCAGGTTACAACCATGCCTTTTACCTTGAAAACAAATATGCCTAGCAGCCGTTTCGACCCAATCTGAGTGTGTATTAGGCACATCTGCATCAACACCCAGGGCTTCGATACCTAACCAGGGCTGTGTCAATACCTCGTCACAAGGCCCTTCTCCATCGCGCTGTATGCCCACCTCTTTACGTGGGTAGTGTCATCATCTCTTGGAGGCCAGCGAAGATACTGACCGTCACAGGAATATTGAGGCCGGCCTACCTTGCTGCCTTGCACAATAAAACACACCGGTTTCCTCGGTCTCTGGAGTTCTGCGAGAGTATATAACTACGTCGACTTGATGGTTGAGATTTCCTCCACGGCGCTGGAAAAAGCAACAGCAAGTCTTCCGGCCTAGGGCTACTTTTTTACCCTTGCAGCACTTTTCACGCAATGCGAGAATTCTTGAAATCCATGACGATATATCCAAATCATCCAGCTCAGTTGTCAGGAAAGGGACCTAGCCATCATGTGTCGGTCGTCCAGTTTGTCGCCGACTTGGTCGAGCTACTGCCAGCAAGCGGTAGTGCCTGGGTCATGTCAGACTTTATGCGCCAACTACACTTGACGGCTCACCCATCGGATATCGTAAGTTGACTTTGGGACGCGATGCAGCGTCAAGGATCCCATTCCAGGTCATGGAGCTATGTATCTGTTGTTACCCAGCGTGCTTTGGAGAGAAAGGAACTGACGTCTTGGATGATGCCAGGCATGGCCTCGAACAACACGCGCCGGTTCTCTCGTTCGGCTGTCGCAGTGGCAAGTGCTCATGGCTTGTATCGTCTACGGATGCTCGGTTGCCTCGTTCCTCCATCGACGGCGTTTGCGAGATCCTAATCTACCCTTCATCTTTGCAACGTTTGTGTCCCTCGGCATCCTAGCAGGGAAATGCACCGGAGCATGCATCGACTACATCATGCTGGTCCACGTATCTTGGGCAACATGTTTGGCTATGGTTGCGAGTGTTGTATGCCTCTATGTTCATACCACGACTCTGTAAACGACGTTGACCAAGGGCATGGTAACTGCTCAATGTGGATCTTGAACACTCTGAATGAGACCCTGGTTCTCTTTAAACTTATGCGTATCTTAGGATATTGGGGATAAAAAAGCAAGGGGATGAAGAATATTGTGAGCTAGATTGACAATACCCTTCACTTTCAACCCAGATGCAGCATGCATACACTCACTGGATTGAGGTGCGCTTGCATTTACTGGTTGATCAACAGAACAACCTGGCATCCACTTATCCTGTCTTATTCTATCCTACCTATCCTATGCTCTCATATCCCCGCCAGTTCACGTTATCTGTCCAGGACCATGTATGTATGAAGCTGCATATGTACATAGGTGGACCCATCTAACAAGAGGACCTTATCGCACAATGGTGCATGTATCCAGCCACGGCTAGTAGGAATGACACTATGTCACAAGGCGTGGGTGACGATGTAAAGGGCGTAGGCAACTGCCGATATCGTTGTAGCTCAGTTACACAACGCCAGCCAACACGGCCATGGCCACCGCTTTTCGTTATAGTCACGCGCAACTCAATTCAAGCAAAGACGTAAAATGGTCGTACGTAATAGATACAATGGCTGCAAATAATAGAGAACATGGTCCACGTGAATGCCACGGACCCCGCTCGAGGCCGGAGTTCCGGCGTAGGGTATCCGGGATACAGCCGGCTACGATCGGGCGGACGTTCCTAGGCCGGGCACCGGCCATGGCCATGTTGGTACATAGAATATCGCCCGGGTCCGAATGCGATTATTAAGACAACTCTTACAATTCTGATTGATAGTCTAATTTAGCTCACCTTGACCTAGACTTGACTTGTATTGTTTGGTGCCTACCTACTTAGTTATTCATGTAATAAGAGCGAGCCCACGACCCCTCAAACTCCACTTACACGATACACAAGCCCGGGTTTCTTTCACCATCAAGTTCAGCAACCGACGAAATGCTCCCAATTGTTAGAGCAGCGCAGCTTCGGCCTTTAGTTCGATACAGCCGCATGCTTCATACCAACTCACGACATTTATCGAGTGCTGAAGCTGCTCCTGCTGCTCGTCCAGCGCACTATGATACCTCACAGCAACTCTCGGCCATTGACGCTGTGAAGGAGAGACGGCTCAAGGCGGGAAAACTCGTTGCTGGAGTTGCCGCTGCATCTGATAGTGATATGTTTAAAGGGCCGGTGAGTCGCAGGAATAAAGGCTATGTCTGATATTGAAACTCACCATCGGGTTACAGACGACTGGTTTACCCAAAGCTAAGCGTTGGGATAGTATGTGCCAAACCATCACCCTGGAAACTTATGACTCACATCATCTCCTAGACCACCTAAGCCATGAGAGTAGAATACGAGAACCATGCACTCTTAAGCAAGCAGCTCGCCACATGAAGAAACCAGGCCTCATCTCCCTTGGCGGCGGCCTACCCTCCAGTGAAGTCTTTCCCTTTGCAGAACTTGGGTTCAAAGTGCCAGTGGCGCCCAAGTTTTCAGAAAAGGACACAGAAGAATCGGGTCAGTCCGTGACGATTGGGAAATACGACGTGAGAGACCGAGGCGGCACTTATGACTTGTCCATCGCCTGCAACTATGGCCAGGCCACAGGATCTCCTCAGATGATGAGATACTTGACAGAGCATGCTGAGATTGTTTACAATCCCCCGTATGCTGACTGGAAAGTTTGTCAAACAATCGGTAGTACTGGAGCTCTGGAGGAGGCGCTGCGAATGTTCTGCGATAAGGACCGTGGCGACTCTATACTTACTGAAGACTTTAGCTTTTCAACGGCTCTGGAGACAGTAGGCCCTCTTGGCGTTAAGGCTTTTGGTGTTGCCATCGACGAGGAGGGTCTCATTCCCGAACGCATGGATGAGCTTCTCTCAAACTGGGATGCCAAAGAACGAGGCTCTCGGAAACCTCATCTGCTATACACGGTTCCCTCGGGACAGAATCCCACTGGAGCAACGCAGGGAACTGAGCGAAGAAAAGCCATCTACGCTGTAGCGCAAAAGCACGATCTGTACATCATAGAAGACGAGCCATACTATTTCCTCCAGATGCAGCCCTACACTGGCCGCGATAAACCTGACGTCCCGCCACCAAAGACGGTAGACGAATTCGTTTCGTCACTGATTCCTTCGCTGCTGAGCATCGACGTTGACGGACGTGTTATGCGTATGGACTCGTTCTCAAAGGTTCTCGTTCCAGGATCCCGTCTTGGATGGATCACTGCTTCGGCGGAGATTGTTGAACGGTATATTCGACATGCTGAGGTTGCGAGCCAAGGCCCAAGTGGCTTCTCCCAGGTGATCCTGTACAAGTTGCTTGACGAGACGTGGGGACACGAGGGTTACCTGCGCTGGCTGATGAACCTGAGGTTGGAGTATACTAAGAAGCGAAATTCTCTTCTAGCCGCATGCGAGGATCATTTGCCTAATGATCTTGTCAGTTGGACTCCTCCTGTAGCGGGAATGTTTGTATGTCTTCTCAGCGCTTTACAATTCCAAGTCGACTAGCTAACTGTTTTCTAGATGTGGATCAAGGTTGATCATACACAGCATCCTCAAGCGGGAGAACGAAGTATCGTGGACATTGAAGAGGAGATTTTTAACTCGTGCATCGAGAACGGAGTACTTATTGCTCGAGGCTCGTGGTTCTTGACTGAGAAGGACAAGGCACCGCCTGGACTCTACTTTAGAGCAACTTATGCTTCTGCCACGCCAGAGAATATGAACAAGGCCATTGAGAGGTTTGGTAGAGCTGTAAGGGATAGCTTTGGGAGGAAGTAAAACGAGTTACTTGCGTGGACTTTGCAAGGAAGGGAATTGTTCCAAGTTCAAAGGCATTAATCAAGCGTTGAGCATTTACCAAATTACTGAAATTTCACAGGTTAATGCTGTTCCAATGTTGTTACTAATTCATCGTTATACGTACAATTTCATAATTCATCCAGTACTCAAAACAAAAGCATCACTTCTGAGCTTCCCAAAAAGCGACCTTGACACCTTGGCCAGGCGATAGAACAATATCCGCCTTGAGCAAAGGCTCTCCTCCGTCAACATCCTTCATATGACTTTCCACGCGGTCGAATTTTTGAAACAAACGACAAAGCACATAACTCATCTCAGTCAACGCAAACTGCTGCCCGATGCAGATTCGAGGACCAGCATTGAAAGGGATGTAGTCGTGCGGCTTGGGATGCCAGTGCGCCCACCTCTCTGGGCTGAATATCTGAGGGTCAGCGAATGTCTCGCTGATAGGGGGATATAGATCTGAACGCCGTTGCATCACGAGCGTAGAGTACGCAACGGGAGAGTCCTTGAGAACGGGGAGTGGTTCAGAGCCATCTGGACCACCTCCTCGCGGCAGCGTCGTATCCTTGAGAGCAAGTCGAACGTTGAAGGGCACGGCAGGGTAGAGTCGTAGAGTCTCGTTGATAATAGCCTTGAGAAAAGTCATGTTCTTGAGATCTTCGTACGTAGGCGTCCGCTCCGTCCCAAGCGTCGAGATAATCTCAGAACGAAGCTTCTTGACAACATTCGGATATCGTCCAAGCTCATACAGAGCCCACGACAAAGTCGCAGCTGTGGTATCTCTCCCCGCAAGGAGAACAGCAATGATCTGATCGCGCAGAACCTTGCGATCGCGCGTGAAGCTCGCAAGAGCATGGAGAAAGGTGTAGCTATGATCGTCTTTGGCCTTGGAAGCTAGTTCCTCGGGGCTAAGACGCAGAGCACGCTCAATGTAAAAGTTGATAAAGTGGTTTACGATGCCGAGACCGCGCCAGAAGCGGTACTTGGGGATGAGACTGCGGAGTTTTCCAGTGCGGACGACAATGTTTTGGATGTGTTGGACTTCGTTGAAGGCCTCTGCGAATTCTTGCTTTGGGGTACTGTTTTATATAGTTTAGTGGATGATTTTCTGTCGGTTTGAGCGTATTACTCACGATAGAGACTTGACGTCCCATCCTAGGAGAAACTCGGTTGCTACGTCGAGCGTGTAACGAAAGAACAGATCACTGATGTCAAAGACTTTACCATCTACGCTCCCCATATCCACTGGCTGATTCTCTCCCTGAAGTGGTCCTCTATTCGCAATGGCACGAAAGAGAGTCTGCATGTGGGATTCGAAGGATTGCAAGTCACTCACACGGTCTCGAGTGAACTGGGGTCGTATGAGCTGACGACTAGCATGCCATTGAGCACCGTCTGTGGTAAAGATGCTATCACCCAGAAAGTCCTTCCATTCTCCGTGGAAAGGCTTTCCCTTGCCATAGTCGCCAAATTGCGTGGCCAGGACGGCCTTGAGGTTCGCTGGGTCAGCGGTGAAGATGGTTCGGATGCCCAAGAGACGAGACTCGACGGTCCACGAGTTGTGTGCGCCAAATATACCGTCTCGCCAAGCTTCTAGGTTCTTGTGCTTTGCGGTGGCTATGACATTGTGGACGATAATGTCTAGGCCTGGGGAGGATGAGTATAAATTAGGCTAGAAATATGGCTATGGAACTCACCCCAGGGAGCATATCTTCTCATATAAGGTCCATAGTGACCCAATCGTCTGATTCTTCGATGTTCATCGATACGGCAGATGATGTAGTAGACAAAATAGGCGACCGTGAGGAAGATAAGTGTGGTTTTGAAGGAGAGTTGCTCCAGAAGGGCTTCCACGACACCCATGTTGTGCGAGACTTAGCAATGTTTCACAGGTAGAGAGTTCCGATCATCAGACAAAGTTCCATATGATGTGCTGTTATGTAGATTTCGGGTTCCGGGTTGTTATAAGTGTGGGTATCACCTTGAACCGCGGGTGGTTAGCTCTAACACTCACCAACAGTTATAAACAAGAAAAGGGAATATTTAAGGTAATTCATCAGACAAGCTTATTTTAACCTCGGGTCAAATAAGCCTATAAGTATTCAGCAATTACCCACAGTTTGAGGCTTGTGCAAACTAATGTTGCATATCTGTAACGCATCCTTGATATGCATTTCTAGAAACGGACATGTTACGATAAACGACGCTCCGTTCCCGCGGGCTTCGAGCACGGACAGAAACAGCACGTAACTTTCATATGAATTCCCTTAAGTGGAATGGGCGAGGGAGCTTGGGTTGGTTGCCGAGGCGCTGTTGGTCAGTTGTGTAGAAGGGGACGTGTGTCCGTATATGCATGAGTCTCATGGTGGGCGAAAGAGTTTCCTAGGATAGATAGCGGGGTAATTGATGTTTCACAATTGAGGAATCGTTGATTAACTTGATTTGTTTTATTCTCTTTTCTATGAAACCAAGCTGCTTTGTGAATTTGGTACTCGATCAAGTGGTCATGACTGTGAATAGCTGCGCAACTAGACCCAAGCCCAGGGAAATAGTCCGTAAACTGGCTTTTACGCATTAAACTCAGTTATACTCTGCACATTAGAAGAAAATTACTTCACAATCAAAGACACAATAGCTTGGCAAAAAGAAAAAGGGCGGAGCAACGATCCTCTCCTGGTCCAAACACCGACGGGGGGATTAGCGATGGCTTTTACGATCAGTATACCAAATCCGGAAACACGATCCAAGTTACATGACCTTACCTTGAGTCCATTACAAAAGAGATTGCAACCCCGCGAATATCAAAAACGAAAATGTTACGTTGAATCCGTCATTGGCTGTATCAGATCATCTGATGTTCCCCAGATTTTCTTCAAGTGCCGAGGTATTAAAGCCGATGACGGTCAGGACTCGAATAGGCCACTCATACGGAGCCCGCGGCGCCCCGAGGGTTCAAGGAGCGAAAAAAACAAGTTGCCTGGCGCGACAATTCGTCCGGGTGCTTAATTAGCTTTGCTTTTTTAGTTAAATTGCCCCACGAACGCCCAGTTTCGGAGCCGGCTAGTCTCCCGGCGTCCCGCTCCGATGCCGAGGCTTCGGCCCCACATTCCATCCGTGAGCCCGCTTAGGAGGGAACTTCAAGGCTCAGAGCATACAAGCAAAAGGTAAAATATTCATTGAATGCTACAAATAACTATGAGGGTTAGTCCATGCATAATCTAAAAGAAATACTTGATTATGGCTCAAACTGCGCACACTCGGTTGCATTGCCCTGCGTGCAAAAAGGCATCTGCACCGGCGACGCTCCCACGCCGCGAGCCACCATTCTCTCCCGCAGCTCAGCCAGTCGAGGTGCCGCTTCATACTGCGACCTGTTCTGGCCCGAAGCATCAGCCCGGCCTGACCAGAGGACCTCGCCCATGACAGCCGCACGGGGCCATACGATCGAGTCGAGGGTGACGCTGTCAATGCTCTCGGTCCAGACAGCCACTTCGCCGCCAAGGACCAGCTTGGCGGCTTCTTTGGAGAGGCCGGCGCGGGGATCGTGAGAGTACATGAGGCGCCAATTTTTGGTAGGGCTGCACCAGTCGTTGAAGGGATAGAAGGTCTTAAAGGCTTGGCCGTTGTCAAAGTTGAGCCACTGGCCGCGGCCGCAGTCGAGATACTATTGAGACGTTAGTCAGTTAAAGCGTCCAGATGTCGGGATTATGTGGATAGCTCACCCAGAAATTGTAGTCGCTGTCGATAACTTTGTGGCCGGCCTCAGTCAAGGCCTTGATAGCGCCGCCACCAAGCCAAGATTGAATCACAACATCCTTACCCAGAGTCATGTTCCATTCAGTGATCATCTCCTCCCAGACGAACGGGGTCAAGCCGGCGTCGCGAACCTTGTCATGAGTGAAGTTGACAAATCTCTGCAACAGAGGCGCGATAACCTCAGTCTCATTGGAGCGCACATCAGGATCCAGCCTAGAGTCATTGCGGTTGAGCTCATCTCCGCCGAGATGAAAGTAGGCTGAGTATGGGGAGATACGGGGGAAGAGGTCGTCGAACAGAGCGTCAAGGAAGTCATAGACGGCGGAGCTGTTCATTCGGAACGCACCACAGGGAGGTTCCTTGCACCACCACTGATAGGGCTTCTCATTCCATGCGACAATGAGATCATCGTAAGCGAGCTCAACTACACCGATGTGGCCAGGCATGTCGATCTCCATAATGACCTCGACTCCACGATGAATACCATATTCTTGGATATCTGCGATGTCCTTGGGGGAGTATGTGAGGCCCTTGCGGTATGATCCTTTCTCAGCCAGTTTGGGCAGGGCTGGGATCTCGAGAGGCCAGGACTGCGAGTCAGTGATGTGGATGTGAAGACGGTTCAGCTTGCTCCAGGCCATGGCGTCTATGGTGCGCTTGATGTGCTCAACCTCGAAATAGTTACGGGCAACATCGAGGAGGATACCTCGGTGAGGATACTCGGGTTCATCCTTGATCGAGACGGGGGCATGCTGCGTGTACCAAGCGGTGCCAGAGCTGTGCTTGAAGAAGAGCTGAACGAATGTCTCAAGACCGTGAAGGACGCCTGTGGAAGACTTGGCCGTGATAGTAGCCTCTCCACTTTCATAGAGTGAGAGAGAGTATGATTCATCAACCTCGCCAGCGAGGGGCTTAAAGGTGCTGCTGTCGTCCTCCTCAGTCTGGACGATCTTGAGCGACTTGACCCACTGCTTATTGTCCAGATCAGGCTCAAAGTCTGAGTGTCGTTCACGGAGCTTCCAGGGGACAAAGTTGTTCTCAAAGACAGCCTTTAGGGCGCGCGAGATGCCGGCTTGGACGATCTGCTTGCTGCTGAATTTTGGGCCGACATCAGGCTGGTAGTTGTGAGTGTATGGAATCTGCACGTCAAACAAGGTCTCAGTATCTAGCTGCGAGCTATGGTTACAGGATTCAGAAGTCCAGCATACAGATTTTCCATTGTAGGTGACTGCGATGCTCTGGTCGATGAAGAGCACCTTGTCTCCTGTAGATATGTTTCTAGGCACTGGCCATATGGCGTTGGCGGGAGTGAGTGTGAGGGCGGAGGCGACGATGGCCAAGAGAGTCTTGGACCACATGGCGCCGGTTTATAGTGAAAGAATGAAGTACACAGAAGATACACAAGTGGTATTTGGGTGAAACAGAGGCAGTTATATAGAGAGAAGGGAAGAGAGGATTGGGAGGACGAGAATAGGTGAGATTCCAAGTGCCGGGGCTAAGTTAAATAAGACTGTTGATCATGGTTCAACTCCGCCTCCTGATGGACATAGACCCTGCCTTGTGGAAAGTGACGCGACAGAAGGCTTATGGCGTGTGCGAAGTATATGATTCGAAAGAAAAGATTGTCTCAAATTTAATGTTTGATTTTGGATATTATACCGGGGAACGATATCCAATGGATGGATGGATGAATAGATTGGGATGTGTTGTAGGACAACCTCGGGGCGCAACGTTACGTTACACTACCACCCGAAAGTCTGCGATTGTGTTTCAAATATGCAGATGCACTTTTGAACGGCGGCAAACAATAGGTAGGGGGTGATTGAGGGGAGAAAGCAAGATATTGGGGCGTTGGAAAATACAAGGTTGGGAAATGGAGCCCAGAATGGATGCTATGGAGGAGTCAGATGATTGCGGTTCAGTAAGCTGGGGGCTTGCCGTAGTAAAATAATGGTACTTACTTGTCAAGGTGAATACGAGTATATATGTATGTATTTTCACGACGGCAGGGCTGAGTTTGTGGCCGGAGAATTTTAAAGAGGTTCGAGATGATTTATCGCCAGTTGAAGCATGGCGGAAAGCCACTCACTACGTGCAGTTGGAGGCGGGTAAGTCGGCTCTTTTGCAGATCAGCCCCAGCAACATCCAAGGGATCCAAGCGACCTCCATAATACATAGAGGCGGAGACGGACGAGGCTGGGGTTGACTGCAGCTCAAGCTTGATGTTACAGTACAGAATAGATCACGTTGGCGACGCACAATTACGTTATGAAGGGTATATTAGATCTGATAATAGCATAATGGGGGGTTGATAACTCGTCGGAAACAAGAGAACAAAACAGAGCTGACAGCAGATACCCGGTAAATTTGTAAATATAGGTATACATTTGAATGGTACACGTCCCATCAGTTGGCCCTCTACTTTTAAAATCGACGTTTGTTCAGTTTGCGGGGAAACAAGCCCTAACTACCTACTTAGTTAGTACTACTATAATACAAAGAAACGCCATTCCTTGAGGCTTGAGATGCTTTCTCTGGTGATCAAGGCCTATAAATAGCTGCCGAATGATGTGATAAAAAAAAGACTTGCAAAGGTTCTAATGGCTGTAAAGTGGCGCATGACTAATCGCATAACACTGGACTGCAGACTGCAATAGGCTGTCAACGAAGTTTCTGATCCGTGATAGCATCGCATTCAGTGAACAAACAATTCAGTCTTTGTATGTGATTAGCAATTGATAACAACAGTACGAGCACTGTCTGTTAATAGGTACTGATACTGTAGGTAGCCAACCTTATTACAAATGGAGTAGGAGCCAAACAGCGGTCGCTCTT
The DNA here is from genome assembly GCA_014822075.1 of Fusarium buharicum. Taxonomy (NCBI): domain Eukaryota; kingdom Fungi; phylum Ascomycota; class Sordariomycetes; order Hypocreales; family Nectriaceae; genus Fusarium; species Fusarium buharicum. Next base: position 32,026 of record JAATHB010000498.1, on the reverse strand, counting down.
TCACAGACAGATGATCGACTCATCACGTGATCGCACCGACCCATCCTTGACGACTTCTTCGTCCCTCAGGCAGACCTTTGCCAACTCCATCTTTAAACAACTCCAAACTTTGCTCCATTGCTGCTCCGTACCACGTCGCAACATCGCCAGATCACCACTGAGCCAGCGATTATCCGTACGCACTCATTGCTGCATTGCGACCAGTCTCTTGTTTACGCGACGCGAATTGTTCCACCTTTTGACCACCTACAAAAACGCGTCCCTGACTGAAAGCCTCACCTCCAATCCTACTTTGCGGCGAAAACTTCCGCCACCTACGCCCACGTTAACATATATTCAAACTCCCTCTCCGACTGCGCACTTCTTCACGATGCCCGTCGAAGTCAGCCTCAACACGCCCCTGGCGGAGGCTCTTAATGCCGCCATTCAGCCCAAGCTTCTCGAGGTCGGATGGGGCACTGGCAGCGCTGATGACTCCGCCCTAGCCGAGTACATTATCCTCATGCTGGCCAACGGAAAGACTCAGGACGAGATCGCCGTCGAACTCTCGGGTGACCTACTCAACCTTGGTCCCGATGATCCCAGCACTCGCCATTTCTCTCAGTGGCTCTTTGAACAGATTGACGCCCTGAATGCCCAAATCAATGGCGGAGACAACGCAGCCCCCGGCGCAATCCAAGATGCTACAACAGAAGGGGAAATGGACACCGACATGAACGCCGATATAAATACCGGAGACGTATCAGAATTGAATGCGTATGTAACCCTTCTTCTCCCGCAAACTACAATCACTGACTTTACCAAGACCTACTGGCCCACGCTCAATGCGAAATGGCAACCAGCGGGGAGGACGCGATAAGCGCATGTTCGGCCAGCTCAACAAGGCCATGGACCGAGCTGGTGATTCCGCACTCCATCGTGTTCGAGGCCAAACGGGCAGCGAGCGCATCAACACTCACGGCCGCACACCTCCAAATGGACCTAGAGGACGAGGTGGAATGGGCCGAAACAACAACCGCACTGCTAACCTCCAGGCTGGCTTGGCCGGCATGGCTGCCGGTGGCCCCCAGCAATGGATGATGCAAGGCGGCCAACCGAGCCAGGCAGAGCTCTTTAACCTTTTGGAGCAGCAAAATCAGATGATGTACCAACTATCACAACAGTTCATGAACAATGGCGGAAACCAGGGTGGTTATGGGCAACAGCGCCGAGGTGGAAAGTCTCTGGCCGACCGTGTACAGCACCCTGGCAGAGGTAACTACCGCAGACAGAACGATCGACAAGGTGGAAACAACCCTGCTGGCGAGGGTGAGGGCGAGGATATGGACATGACAGGCGAGAAGCGCGAGCCCCCGAACCCAGACGAGACGGTGTGCAAGTACAACTTGAGATGTACCAACAAGGACTGCAAGTTTGCTCACCAGTCGCCCGCCGCCCCTCCTGGAGCCTCAGTCGATGTTAACGACAACTGTAGCTTCGGAGCTGCTTGCAAGAACCGAAAGTGCGTGGCGCGACACCCCTCACCAGCGGCTCGTCTGGCGCATCAGAGCGAGCAAGACTGCAAGTTCTTCCCCAACTGCCAAAACCCTCAGTGCCCTTTCAAGCACCCATCGATGCCTCTCTGCCGCAATGGTGCCGGGTGCACAAACTCCGACTGCAAGTTCACCCACGTCAAGACCAAGTGCAGATTCAACCCATGCCTCAACCCCAACTGTGCTTTTGCGCACGAGGAAGGTCAGCAAGGTGGCTTCAAGGATAAGGTGTGGACTGCTGGAGAGGGCGGCGAGCATGTTAGCGAGAGGAAGTTTGTGGACGATCATGCCGACGAGGAGCTTATCAAAGGAGAGGAACATGATGTCAAGCAGGAGACTGATGTCATTGTCTAAAGGAAAAGAAGGATGAATTGATCCGGAAAAAGGACACGATACCCATGGTCAAAGCCCCTAGACTGGGATAGGAGGATGTGGAACGACGAACAGAGGAGGCTGTGAACGAAGGACATGTACTTTTATGCCAGCTTTGTAATGTCTTTGACAGGGGTGGCAGAGCATGAAAGGGCGTTTGGGGGGTTTTGATATTTCTTGATATTTTTGGTTGTGCCTTGGGGCAGCCCAAGTCTTGTTTATTCCTATATACATAGAGGCCAAAAAACAAAAAAGGCCAACAGTTCGCGCATCATGATATGCTTCAAAGCAGGATGCGTGAGGGGGAAGAATGTAAACAACAGGCCCATGGCTATCCCTCACTGATAATCTCTGTCTCTTGCTATGAAATCCTCGCTTACGTTGTTATTACTGTGAATGCCCACTATCATCTTATATCTATGACATCTGGTGTTGATGACGCACACGGAAGAATACCGGCTCATGCCGTTGGACCCTAGTTACGTTATACCAAACTTCAACACTCCACCATCTCCCCATCTCTGTTCCCTCTCATAATATACACCGACACCTCTGCCATGACCAATTGATCCCTCGCCATGAGTCGCCGCTGTGCAGAATCCACGGCCGTAGCTCTCCTGAGCACAGCAGCTCGATCCTCGACCGTCCACGGCCTCCGCGGCTTCACCACCACCACCTCGGCCCTCACTCAGCGACGAGCCATTGTCGCGTGCAAGTACACCCACAGCTTCAATGACCGACGGAGCTATGCCACCCAGGCGAAAGACGCAAAAATTTCTGTACTAGGAGGCGGATTGACCGGTCTCACGACTGCCTACTACCTCGCCAAGAAGCTCCCCGCTACGGCAAAGATTACATTATATGAATCTAGCGATCGGTTAGGAGGATGGATCAAGACGGATAGAGTGCCGGTTGATGTCGATGGAAAGCAGGGCATCGTGTCTTTTGAGCGCGGTGCTCGATCGTTGTCGTCCTTGGCTGGCAATACATTTCGTTTTGACGACCTTGTCCTCTACGATCTTGTGAGAAACCATCATCAGGATGCTACAATTCTCTACTAACACGCCACTTCCTACTCTAGGCTCTCGATCTAGGCCTTACGATCAACTCACCTCCTACACTACCACGCTACATCTATTATCCCGACCATCTCGTTCCCACGCCTCCCAACATCGGCTTCTTCCAGATCCTCCGCGAGCCCCTCTACCTCGAGAGCATGGGCGCCAGCATCGGTCTCGCCATCAACAGCTTCCGCAAAAGAGCCCTCACCACCTATGACCACTCCGTCGCCGAATGGCTCCACAGCATTACAAACAGCCGCAAGGGCGTGGGCACCATAATCTCAGCCATGATGCACGGCATCTACGGCGGCGACATCAACAAGCTGAGCGCCCGCAGCGTATTAGATCGCATCTACTGGGGCTGGTATCTACCCAACCCTGGTATGGGCGCGCGTCCTATGCCTGTGCCTGAGCAGCAGCTTCTCGAGACGTTGGGTCAGGATAAGCAGATCCAGAAGATGGCTTTGGAGCCAAAGAGTGCGCTGGTTGACTTTGGCGACAAGGGCATGGAGTCATTACCGCAGGCTATTAGTGTGGCGCTGCGAGAGCAGACAAATGTTACTATCAAGACTGGCACGCCTATCAAGAGTGTGGACTATGATCAGGCCAACCAGCAGGTCAAGGTAAGACTACTACCTCGTATGGACAACTCGACACTCGCAAGCTAACAATATCTGTCATAGATCACAGAGTCCGGTTCTAAAGGGCCACAGGCATACGACAAGGTCATCTCAACTCTCTCAGCTCAAGACATCGCCGCCCTCACCGACCAAAAGATCCCCTCTCTCTCCCAATCACACTCCGTCTCCGTCATGACCGTCAACCTCTGGTTCCCCCAGGAAAACCTCAAACCTCCAGGCTTTGGCTATCTCATCCCCAACTCTGTCGCCCCCGAGGCCAACCCCGAGCACGCCCTCGGTGTCTTCTTTGACTCGGACGTCCAGACCCGCTCCAAGGACGAACCAGCCGGCACAAAGCTCTTTGTCCTCATGGGTGGCCACTACTACGACCGTCCGGACGTCACCCCTCCCTCTGAAGAAGAAGCCATCAACCAAGCTCGCAACCTTCTCGAGCGTCACCTCGGTATTCCTCGCCATCTTAACTGCCACGCCTCAGCCAACTTTGCCAGAGAGTGTATTCCGCAGCACTTTGTTGGTCATCAGGACCGTCTACGCACCGCGCATAAAGAATTGATGGAAAACTTTCAAGGTCGACTCGCTGTTGCAGGCGGCTCATTTACACGCATTGGCGCCGTTGCTAGTCTGCGCGCTGGATACGACGCTGCGAATGCGACAAAGAAAGGACTTGAAGCAACAGGTCTGGAGTATCTTCAAAATATCGAGGAGTTTTCAGTTGTGCCAATTCACAAGATTCCCGTTCGGCATTTTAAATAGTTGGGAGTTTTTATTGCTTGGGAAAAAAGTGTACGTATACTATTAGAGCAATAGGCAAGACTTGAGGTCTTAGGATTCTTAGAAGCAAACTATTATGTTGTATTATATAATTATGATGGGTTTGCAAAACGAAAATAAAAGCATTACGTAACTTTATGCCTAAAATATTATGGTTCTTAATTCATAAGGGTATCGTTTAGTCCTGCTATAAAATTAGAATACACTGAGCAACCCGCCTTGTTTGTTCGTCTAAAAATTTCCAACCAGCGGCCGGATGGCCTCGTCGATAGCCAGAAGGAGACCCCCAATGCCTTTGTCCATTGAACCTGCTGCGCCCGTCACGAGACCGTTCCAACGGTCTCCCTTTCCGTCCCACACGGGCTTGAGTGCTGTTGTGAATTCATCGTTGGGTAGAGGTGCGCCGTTGGCAAGGGACTGGCGCTGGATATGGCACCATGCTTCGCCTTGATGATGCTTGGTTTGTCCCTCAAGCGTGATCTCGCGCTGTTGGTTCTGGTTTCCGGGCCCAGTTCCTGCAAGGAAGTACTGCAGTGATATCTGGTCGACCGAGCTCATGACAAACTTGAACCACCCTTGATGACGGGATTCGGCATCCACCCATGCCTCTTTCATCTGCTTGATCGCTTCCAGAGCCGGCAACGACTTGGGAAGCCAGCCCAACAAAGCTTCGATGCCGTTCACACCATTGACTAACTTTTGCATCAAGTCAACGACTGGAATATGAGGGCTGTTCTCTTCCAACCTGATATCGATATCGTTTTTAGAAAAATCCAACGTCATTCTCCAGAGACGTGGAGGCTCGGGAGAATTGGTTGCTTCTGATAGTGGAGGTCCATAAGAAAATGTCACCTCCTTCAAGGTCACCGACTCTCCTTGAATAGATCCCTTGGCCTTGTCCATCGACTCGATAAAACTGACAAATCGATCAACAGCCTTGACTCGTGATTTTAGGCTCTCCAAGATGGGTTGTCCGATGCTTGAACGCATCCGTAAACAAAACTCGCCTGTTCGCCCATTCCATTCAACGTCGCCACCAACCGTGGTATCCTTGAGCATGGCGAATTTTGCCGGCTTTCGAACTTTGATGATGGCGTCAAATAGGCATGTCAAAGGTAAATCTGGTTTGGCATCTCCTGATCCAGCGCCATCGAGGTTGGAGGGTTCCGTCTTTGGGGGTCGAACACCCTTGAACTTGACCGAGACAATGTCGCTCGCCCAGGGTTGCTTGGTAGATGTGCTTAGCCCAATGGCAGATTGTGTGATCGAACCAGATTCTGAAACCTCAGTGCCAGCATTCGACTGGCCGATTGCAGTCTTAACGTTCTCCCTTTCCGCGCTGTCAAAGACCATAGAGGGGAAAATTCCCGAGAGCGCGATCTCAAGAGTCGGAAGTCGGACTTGCTGCGGAATCGACCAGTTCTTGTTCTCGTACGGCCTAAACTTGATTTTGTGTTGATGGAGTTCGCGCATATCCACTGCCTGAGCAATCATTCCAGTGGCGAATAAGGTCAGGTTGTCCCAGAAACCATCGTCGAGGTGAGGATAACCCTTGTTGAGAGGAAGTTTTGATGCTACATTGGTCACTTGTCCGGGAGTGTTGCGGTCTCTGTTGCCTGTGTTAGCCAAAGTTGAGTACAAATGAGCCAGGTAGAGTTCAACTTACACCTCGAGGAGCCACCACTCATCCCCGCTTGGACTCAGCAAGACCATCACAAACCAGTTTGCTTCCCAGCCAACTCTCTGAAGCCAGATGGTCTTTGTCCATTCACGAGTTTTGGTGACAGACTTCAGCTCGTCCTGGGTCAAGGGGCATTTCTTGATATTCCAGCCCATCGGGCTTCCTCGGCGGTTGAGCTCATCTTCCATAACTCCACATCTCACGTTTTCCAAGCATGTCGCACCGTCTTCTGCTGGATTCTTTCCATTGTTGAGTTGATGCTCGTGTTGAATAGTAAACTTCGAATGCGGTCTAACAGCAAAAACACCGGTTGTCGGCTCGACGAGTAGGGATGCGCTGTCTTTGTAGCCGACCTGCATGGTTAGAGAAGAAGCCGCTGGGTCCGGTTGGGAAGCACGTAAAATCATGGCGGCTTCACAGTTACGGAACCGAGGAGATGCCTGCAGTTTGTTGTGTATGCTGCCAAGTAGGAAGTCTATATGGCGACCAACAACCGTCTTCAAAAGTGCCTCAGCCGATAGGTTTTCGGTGTCGAAGGGGATAACCGCGTCCCTGACTTCTTTGTTGTCTCTACACCATTTTGCCGTCAAGCAACTTGAAGACTTGGGATTAGGCTGCCCATTTGCTTTTCGCCCACTTCCAACAGCAATCAAGACCCAACTCTTTGGGCTACCAGGCTGTGTCCGCGAAGTCCAGTATTGAATTGCCAGAGCCCGGTTGAGCTGTTCGACCTTTAGTGTACCAGTCCAGGAGCCCTTGCTCAGTTGAATCGCCTGGCGCCTGAGCTCATTGAGCTTGTGAGTGAGCACAAGTTCGTGCAAGAATTGATAACAGCCTAGGAGCCCGTCTTTGCTGAGAATGTTGTTCACATGTCCCTCCAGGTAGTTCTTAAGAGTCTCGGGTATCGACGATGCTGATGGTTTAAAGGCGAATCGGAAGTCTATGAACCAGAATTGCTTTTCGAAATCTTCGTCTGCAATTGTAAGATCGACCTCAAACTCTCCGCATACTTTGAATGTGACTCGGCCGGAATCGATCTCATAATTTCTGAAATGATGTGGAATCTTATCAAAATCTTCGAGGTTTAGCCTTAATGATAACTGGGTATCAACATCGTTCATCCACTGAATTTGCTCCTCTTGCGTCAAAGGGGGTGGCTCAATGTATGAGAGGTCGGGCATCCAGGCAGCCTCCCCAGTTGACAAAACTTGGAGGGCGGTTTTTAGGTCGGGACTCGGCATTCTTGCGAATGTCAAGTCCCTCTTGACATGGCCCATAGCATCGAGGGCTCCGGCGAAAAGTACTTCTTGTCCCTGCAAGTGAAATCTCAGGTCGATGAGTTTGCTGACTGATTCCGCCTTTCGACTCCATTCCGTGATGACAAGCGCCTTGACCCATTTTCTGTGCTCTCTCATGGCAAAATTCAAAATCGACGTCTTCTTGGCTATGCTTTTGTTTGAACTGTCGTCATCGCCGCTGTCGGGAAGAGGCATGTTTGCCAATATGGCGATCTGGTCCTGGAGCGCATTATGCGTAGACTGCGCGAGTCGCGTTAAGAGTTTTGATAGAGATATATAGCCCTGCGTAATGTGGACTACTTCGTCAGGAAACCCGTCCATCTTTGAAGATTTGTCGTTGTTGTTATGATAAGAGAAGGTTAAGTGAGGGCGACTGAATGAGGGAAGCTTGGGCGTTGGGTTTAACTTAGTCAGCACAAGGCTCTCGGCTTAGTCAGCGACTAAAACCTTGACAAAATAGGCTGGGATTCTTTATATCCTTCAGCGATGAATTATGTGAAGGTTATCGCGTTGCAGCTGGATTACCTGAAGATATTCTAAGTGATGAGGCACCTGCTGTTCAAATTCCTGTAGTTATTTTTATTCCACGTTATCAAAAAACCTATGCGAACTCCGTACATATGCAGAGATAAGGCGCACGAGTCCTGCATTGATTTTGGACCTGAGGAATGACTCAAGACAAAGACTGAAATTTCTTGCCCATCTCACAAAGCCCAAGCAAAGCCCCTGCACAGACGCATCTAAGAAGCCCTGGGAAGCAAGTGCCCATCATTATACCGCCAACATCCCACTAGCTCCATTTCCTTCTTTTTTATAAAGAACTCATTCATTGGTGTTTTGTTGCCTCGTAGGGCTCGGGATATCATAGTCCGAAATCGTTCGTGACTCTCATCATGTGGTAGGCGTCATTAACTAAAGCAGCAGTTAGCAAATCTTGTCTCTCATCACTGCGCACCCAGATCGACCATACAGGATGCTAACCATTGCCATCACACTTACAACTTGTTAGGTGTAGCAGTGGTTGTAGGCCACTGGTAACCGGCAGCATCGCTGAACTTGTAGCCGTAAGAGGAGGTGAAGTCGTCGAGGACAGCAGGGCCACGAGAACCTGCGAAGAATTTGTAAGTCAAGACTCAAAATAGTCATGCGGAATACATACCATAAGGATACTCCATGGGAATGATCTCCTTGTTATCATCCAGGTAGTGGAGCAGAGGTGTGAAGATGCGCCAGCTGGCGTCGAGCTCATCATCACGAACAAAGTTGGACTGGTCACCCTTCAAACAGTCGAGGACGAGTGATTCGTAAGCCTCGGGGATCTTGAGATCGGAGAATCGTCGACGGTAGGTCAGGTCAAGCTCAGTGACAACAGTCTGCATGCTCAGGCCAGGCAGCTTAGAGTTCATCTTGATGTAGACACTCTCGTTGGGCTGAATGCGCATAACAAGCTCGTTTCGGGGAATGTCCTTAAAGATACCCGAGGTAACGTCCTTGAACTGGATTCGAATCTCCGTCTTTTGCTCATTGAGGGCCTTTCCGGCCTTCATGATGAAGGGCACGCCATCCCATCGCTCGTTCTTGATGTAAGCGACCAGAGCGCAGAAGGTAGGGCATCGAGAGTCTTGAGGAACGGTGTCATCCTCGCGGTAAGCGGGCTTGCTACCATCAAGAGACTTGCCATACTGGCCGATAATAACGTTCTTGGGCTCGATGGCAGGGATAGCGCGGAGGACGCGAACCTTTTCGTCACGGATATCCTCAGCGTTGAAGGAGATGGGTCGCTCCATAGCCAGAAGGGTAAGAACCTGGAGGAGATGGTTCTGCATAACATCACGGACAATACCAAACTCATCAAAGTAGCCGCCGCGTCCTTCGGTACCGAAAGGCTCCTTGAAAGTGATCTGAACATTATCGATGTGGTGTCGGTTCCATGTGGCGCCGAGGAAAGAGTTACCAAATCGAAGGATCAGGATGTTCTTGACCATCTCTTTACCAAGGTAGTGGTCGATTCGGAACAACTCCTGCTCATTCCAATCGGGCTCGAGGGACTTTTGAAGCTCGCGGGAGCTGGCAAGATCCTTGCCAAAGGGCTTCTCGACCTGTCGAGTCCATTAGCAAACCACCTGTATAGTGGAAGAGGTATTTTACGCACAATAACGCGCGCAACGCCATTCTTGGGGTAGCAGTTCTTCTTCAAGTGCTGGGAAACAATGGTGAAGACACTGGGGGGCAGCGCCATGTAGAAGAGACGGTGGTTCTCAGGGCGACCCTGCTCAACCTCTTGAAGGTGCTGCTCGAGCACCTGGAAGGACTCATCCTTGTCGTACTGACCCGAGACGTAGGTGCAGAGACCGGCGAATTCTTCAAGCTGCTGCTCGGTCTCCTTTGTGGGAGTCTTGATGTATGACTTGATGCGTCGGATGTATTCTTCGTGGTCCATCTTGGTGCGGGCATATCCGACAATCTTGACATCCTTGGGGAGGAACTGGTTTCGGTACTGAATGAATTATTAGTCAAGAGTATCTCTGTGCAGTATGTTGAGGTTTGCAACTTACAAGACCGAAAAGCGCAGGGTACTATCATGAAGAAAAAACAATCATGTTAGCAAAGGCATTGTGAGGGGCTATTGGGGGAGCTCCCCACCGTCTTCTTTTTCGCCAGATCACCAGAAGCGCCGAGCACGACAATTGTCGTGTTTTGCTTGAGCTCCATGCAGCTAGAGAATCCATACAGTCAGTAAACATGTTTTCTCGAAACCCTCAAGAACGGGAGGTCGCAAGAACGCAGTCGCATCGCAAACCACTCAGCGCAGCGCAGTGCGGGAGCAAGCATGAGAGCTAGCTACGCGAATATATGTATCCATGGTGGGGGGTTCAAAGTCGAGAAAGCACCTACGGATCCATTGTTGCGGTTTAGAATGTGAGGAATTGAATAGAAAGAAACAACACGGAAGATAAAATCAGGAGCTGGAGGAAGCAGGTAAATGTCGAGCGAGCAACCTGAGAGACAGAAGTGGAGGAAGATCTGGGAAAAAAGTGACGAGGTTTGCGGCTTCTATGGTTTTATGACGAGCATCAGGTCCAATGCCCGCAGCGCAGCGCGGTAGAGAGCAGAGCTGGGGGGGCTATGATGCAGTCAGGCCCCTCTAACTAGGACCCTAAAAAGGTGGGTGGGGTAGTGTTAAGGCCGCTGGGTACCTGGCCTCCACTGGGCTACGACATTCATCCAATTCTCACTCACCCCTCACTACTCACCAAGGTCAGAGTCCCCGTCACCATGGAAGATGATATGCGCTGGCTAAAGGTCCCCTACAAATCTTGACTGCATGCGGCGATCCATTGGATGTCACAGATCCAATGCCTAAAGAAAACAAATAACGAAAACACCCCATGCTCAAGACGCCAAGCCCCATAACAGGTACTTACTTACCTTGGTCGGCGATTCTGTCTATCTCCGGCTCGTCGCAATTTATTCTCATCCCATTTTACCTGCATTTTGCCTGTTTGCTTAGACGCACGGAGAATTACACAGGCAGGGACACTCAGAATCCATTCTTCTCTTGCGGGCCAATTACTAGACGCAGATGGTCAAATCGTCTCCGCTTAAAGGTCTGACTGGATGTGTCATGAGCTTGACGTATGGTGTTTCCACACGTTCAACCCAAGAAGTTATTTGTCTCATCAATGCGTTACCATCATTAATAAGTATCAGCTCTGCCCTCCTTCTCTTCCTATGATCCATTCTTTGGCCCGCATGAAACCCAATGGCAATCTTGGTACCTAGGTAAAGTACATTGTACTGTACACAGGTACAGTCTGTGCCGTGAGCATTACGAAGCATGTTGCTTCTTCACCTAAACATGACCGCATGCTATCCAACGCCTTTGTCAGCTTCCCCGGCTCGTCCGGATATCGATTCTTCACCGAGTGAGTCCTGGCTTCGGCGGCGGCGGTGGCGGTTCCCGAATTGCCTACTAAGCAGCCTGGCATTCTACCGCTCCCCAACAGGGACGGTTGAGGTCCACTCGGCCTAAGCACATAGCAGCTTGATTATCAAGACCTTTGGTATCGGTGTTGTTGCCGTTTGCACGCGGACTATCTTCCGTTGCATGAGACAACCGATCCTGCAGCTTGTCCCTGTGTCAATATCTATCCAACTGCCGGGAGACGCAGCTGAATCTTCATCAGGAACGGCTCTCATGAAACAACTACTGCAGTATGGGCCTCCGAAAGAGGCCCGGACTTGAAGCTTGAGTCCGGCGGCAAGCACGCATCTAAGAATCTGAATCTGGCTTGACGGCCCAACCGCGGTCTCAAGTTTCTTTCCCCATAGTTAGTGATGGAAGTCTTCCACAAGAGAGCCTGCCACGGAGTGACTTGCAGCGGTTCAACTTGCCAGACAAGGTCCACCGCCAACCCCTGGCTCTTATCATGTCAACCTCTCAACAACTCCGAGTCAGCTCTGCCGTGAAGTCGTCACAGCAGACACTGGACAAATGCATTATACCAATTGTCTCTAGAAAACCACATAAGCGTGCGATTCTTCAGTTATACAAGATTAGAGTATAAGTTACTTGAAGAGCTTCCTCGCTTATACATACTATCCACGAAGACAAATATATCTAGATTATTGTAGCTTATAGGAGTAGAATCTCGTGAGCTACCTCGGGTAGTCTGGTGTTCCTGTGACCACTGGATAAAGGCACCGTAGGCAAATTTTATACGAGACCATTCCCTAGATTTGCACTCATGATCGTGTAGTAATCAATTTTGCAGCTGCTCGGACACCAAATTCCGACCGCTTGTCTGGGATGGATCCATGATCGATATCCGCACCAACCCCTCTCCCCCCGGTGTCGGCTTTAAACCTTCACCAAGAAGCTATTGGGGCGGCAAAGATGAAGGCTAGCTACAGCACTCCATCAATGCAATTGTTGAAACCAGTCTGGTTGATCGGGGTCTGCCATATGCTGTTGCGGGAATTCTCATCTGTGATGATCTGAAACTATTGGTGATACAATGTTGAACGACTTTGTTGAGTTTCCTGTACCGTGATGCTGCAAACAACCTGAGCACCACACTTGAGCGGCAGAGCACATCGTTATTGAGGCTCAAGAACGCTTCGCAAAGAGTAATATTTCCGATGTGAATACTATGAGTTGTAAGGACATCATTATTCTCCCTAGCTGAAAACTTCAGTACCGGTCAACGATTTTCGTTACTCAATGGCAATTTTTACCACAGCGTCAGGTTCATCATTCATGCATCCAGATGATTTACCCAGAATAACCAACCTACCCACCACAGTTATCCAGCATGACGGGAGATAAGGCAGCCTCATTCTCAGCGCGGGGCCTGGGGCGGTTTGGGGGTTGTGGCTGACCTGAGATGTGGCTACCCAAGTGTGGCTGTATTGCTGCACCCTAAGCCCGCACGTGATTCAAGGGCTCAAAAATTCGGGAAAGAGAGATCCGCCTGCCGCATCCACCCACAGCCCAAGATCACCAAACGACACCAGCACACGGAACCGGTCTTAAGACAATTCCTCAGACTCTCACTACTAACCCGCAGGAGTTCGAGAGGACGGAAGTCATACCACAGTCAAGATGCCTTCGGAAGCCGGTCACCGATGTAAGTTTCTCCTGCCCGCCAAAGACGAGTGAAGCGAAGACTCAAGATTTGGAAATTGAACTTGGTTGAACTTTTGCTAACTCTGCCCACAGTATACGTCAAGTGAGTACCATCTCCTGTCAGCCAGGCTGGCGCGCATGCGATATGAGATTTTGTGTCTGCTCCGACAAGCACGCTTTCTCTCGATCTTTCGATATCGAAATTCCGCGAAGCCACGGCACGAAAAACGATGCGATGGAACTTTGGACTGACGATGATGGTTTAGGGGACGTCACCTGAGCTACCAGCGCTCTCGTCACACCACCCGCCCTGCTACCAGCCTGATCAAGATTGAGGGTGTTGATGACACCAACGCCGCCAAGTACGTCTACACTGGGGGGAGAGTCTCTAGTCGGTCTGGATACTGACCATGCATCACAGCTTCTACCTGGGCAAGAAGGTTGCTTTCGTCTACCGGGGCCAGAAGGAGATCCGAGGCACCAAGATCCGTGTCATCTGGGGCAAGGTCACCCGCCCGCACGGTAATTACACTCGACCCGATCCGCGATAGAGACGATCAACTAACGGATTCCCACAGGCAACTCTGGCGTCGTCCGCGCCAAGTTCACCTCCCCTCTTCCCACCAAGTCTTTCGGTGCTTCCGTTCGTGTCATGCTGTACCCTTCGTCGATATAAAAAAAGGGCTTCGGGCTGGAGTTGGTAGTGAGGGCGGTTCTCATTTGGCTGCATTGGTCGAGGCAAGGATAAAACATACTGCCTTGCTTTGAGGCATTGAATTCAAAAAAGACGTCAAATCCCAACCCCGAAAAAGGCTCTGCACGCCTGAGCACCTCGTTTTGATGATATCACTTGTTTTCCCCTTTCATGCAACGGTTGGCGGAAATCGATCTCGCCCAGGGCAGTCCACTGGAGAGAGGGGCCAGCGATGGAAACACTTTTTGGTGGTTGGGATCCGAGACCGGTGCTCGGCGACGGGGCGTGAGTAGGGTACATGCGAATCATCGATGAATGCCAGGTCCAGGGCCTCTATTACGGCAGTACACAGCGTCCCTGAAAGCTGGATTGTGATTTGACTCGTGCGGGGAAGTTTTGAGCCATGGTCAGCGTCTTATGATGAATCGGAAAATGTCTATTGAAACAACACAACACAACACAATCACCTCTGATGGCTCAACTCGTTACCCTTTGATGGTTACACAGACCCGGATGCCTGCGTCGGGCTGCCTCCATGTGTCTCATTTGCTATGTGATACCCTGCCATTGTTGTCCTTGTATAGGTATATCCATATTTGTAACTGCCATGAGCTCGTGAACGCCACTATTGGATCAACGATGCGCAGGACTGATGAGCCGTGATATTGCTCAACTTTGGAGAGGCTCATGATCTAGATGGTTCCAGTTACGCATGCCACACCATCGAATGGCAGCTGAACTAGACGCACAAGTTTCAATGTTCCATGACATTGCACAAGAGCCTCAATGCAATGGGAACGAGAATCACTACATCATGTTGCATATAAGTACAGCACATAAGGCAGGTCGAATACGAGAGCCTTCGAAAGCAGAGGCCAGTAGGTAACGAACGTAGCAGGTAGATACCATTGCTCTACATCGATATTAAGGGCAGCGTCTTAACACATTTCGTGAAGCACGTTGCGTCGTCAGTCGTGTGATATTGATCTAGTTTTAAGACGATGGTTAGACCTAACAGGAGTGAAGGACAATGGTGCCACATATGTTTTGAACAATTCTCTGTGTGTAACTCCATGACTTGTTCTTTGCTCTGGTTTATACATGTTGGTCCCCTTTCTTGCATGTGGGCAGATAAGATCAGCGGCATATCTTTCTATACTGTTAACCCTTTCATTTGTACATTTTAGTTTCGTGCCGTTAGAGCAAGGCATCTAGAATATCTCTTCAACATTCAACAGCCTACCTTACTGAAACCTCAAGTGACGATGTTGCCGAGGCAACTGTAGAACTATCCCAATTAGTAATCAATATCCGGACTGGCGCTGTGCAACACCGCGGTTCACAGCCCTGTCTAGGAGGAGAAATGTATCAAGTCAGCCAACTCATCTTTATCCAGGTACTCATAGTTGATTAATATGAAGAGATAAAGACCTCTGTGCTATTGACGATGTATACCTCGGCTTCATGTTCTTTTACAGGGTAAAAAGATAAGTGCAGATTGTCTGTCAATGGTGTTCTAAGTCCATTAACACAAGAGGCCTTATATACCGTTGAAGCAAAATCTTTGTCTAGAGGCATAAGGATAGGGAATCACATATATGAATACATGCTGTGTCATGTAAGTTAACAGCTTATTCGTAGCAGCGAATCTTGGTCAAGATATCGAGTCTCCAGCGGTAGTAGAGCACAACCATCCGGTGGGCGTTGTCTAAAAGATCCAACGTCGGATAAGGTGTGACGGTTTATAAGCGACATCCAGGAAAGCCACCACTACTCCTCAATCCTATCGCTTGTTAAGCTGTATACATATGTTTGAAGGCTGGCAAGCCATGCCGATAGTTACAGTTTGAGGGATTCGGCTATGCTGGGCAAGCCACCAAGCCATACCCCGGGTAACCAGGAAGGATCAAAGTCTTCTGCATTGTGTTGTAACCAACCGGAAGAGCCGGACACCTGTAGACTCTATGTATGTATGACCAGGCGAACATTTGAGTTTCATGCTGTTGGGTTGAATGAACTGAACCAATGTCTCGGTCTTTATCATCGGACATCAAACGATAGAAAGAAGGTTCAGCTTGCGTCCCGCCCAATGCTGTCACACTGGGAAGTGAAAGGGAAGAGAACATGGCAGAAATAGAGTCTCATCTTTTGTTCGTCGGCCTCTCATCATCACCTTCACCGACTTAGACCTTTCCGCCTTGAGAACGGTATGAGCCGTGCCCAGCGGGAAGCCACCAAACTAATTTAGCACAAGGAAAATTCCAACATGGTAGCGATCGTCACAGTACAGTACCTTCTAGCAGCTGCCCTGCGAACCAGGGCTTTAATTGTCGTCTTACCAGGAAGGGCAAAGAGGAATTCCATGTCGTTGAGAGGGTAATTTGATAATGATATGAATTTCCATGAAAATGGTTCAGCCGTTGGTCTTGATGAGGTGCTCTTATGTTCTGTCGATCACGGAGCGGGATATTTGTCGACGCTCTTTTATTCAAGGTGGTTGGGAAACATTTGGCGTGGAGAGAAGAGAGTCCTTGGTTTCCAACAGGCCAATCAAAACAGTAAACCCGGGCCATGGAAGGACGGTATAACCATCTTCATTGATCCTCATACTGTACATTCATTTCAGTAGCTGCCCAAGGGCAGCCAAGAAACTAAACAAGTCTTATTCATTGGGTCTTGCATAAAACAATTGACAACAGGTTTTCACAAAAATGGCGCTTGTGCAAGCGTCGACGAAGGGCCGATCAAAGGGAGCATCGAGATTCAATCCAGCAGCCCTAATTGTGGCTGAGCTTTGCACCCGAACAACGAGGGACAAAGATGTTGAATCCGTACTCCTCCCACGAATGCTGCTGGGTGGTAGCAGCTTGGGATAAGATGGTGTGTGGGAGCCACCTAACACGAGATAAAACAGGGGCGAGACAGCCGTGGACAATAGACAACGTCAAGATGACCTGGAAATTCCTCTGAGAGGGTTATAATGGCCGATGATTAGCTGCAAGGGCTCCATCACCAGCCCCTGCCCTGACCTTGAACCGACCACCTTTTGTCTGGTGTTAACAGATGATTGTGTATTTTTGGCTTCGCTTGCCATTGACTTGCACCACAGCTCGCGCGGCAATGTGAGACTGCATTTGATCCGTCGTTTGCTGCACAAGCATGGAGCCTCAAGTCGAGGACGCGGCATCCACAGCACCAGCCAGAGATTCGTGGGATTCTTGGATTTTATCGATCGGGGGCCAAGATGGTCCAGACAGACAGAAATGGGATGGTCAGCAATAGTGTTTGCTGAGGGAGCCATTGAGTTTATGGCGTAGCTTCGGGCTGACGAAACGATATGCAGGATGCGGTGATAGCAGAATAACTTGTCCAACTTGTCAGCGTTATCAGCTTGACTAGCCTTGAATTCCTTCAAGGTACCGAACTTTGGAGCAGACGGTTGCAACTCTGCATATGTTCTCTCCCCGTTATTGGATCACAAAGCTCCCGTATCCTCGTAACTACATGCCGTTAACTCGGTAAGCAGCAGAGAGATGCATGCCGTGGTTGTCACTGCAGTAGCAATATGTCCAGCACAGTAGCAGCAATAGTAGCCGGGGGGGAGGAAAGACGCGTCATGACCTGATGTGTCTCGATACTCCCCGAGGGGACGGCCTAGGCCAAGGGCTGTTGGCTTCGAATAGCTCAAAGATGCCCGCCGGAGATCTGATACAGTTGATGTGCTGCAACCTAAATCGAGGTGTACTGTACTGTACGCGTGTGCCTTTGCCTCTAACAGGCCCTAATCCGCGTATCAATTGTACATCTATTGCCGATATTGGTGTGGTGTTGAGTGAGGTATCGAATGTTCATTCATGAAGGAGTCGGCGTAAACGGAAGTCACAAGGAAGCCGAACCTCGACAACGGGACACGAGAATGGGAAGGTACCTTTAATAGCATCCATCACCTCACTTAAAAACGTCTTGGCCTTCCCCCTCCATTCTTCCTAAAAGCCTCTCACTTTTACTGTAATTTGGGAAAAGGTTTGTTTCTCTCTCTCGCTCGCTTCCTCTGGCCTTGTTGTCTTTCGTTATCACGTCTGAGCCGGCATCATTTCTCTCCATTTCATCATCTCAACTATACCTATACCCTCGACTATAGGTATCCCAGTCGAGTAATCCGGAGTGATCAATTCACGAGCAAAGCCAGTATATCGTTATTGGCCGAGACCCCATTAAACAAACGCTTCTTTTTACAACAATACCGGCCATCCCCAGGTTTTTCATCGACCTAATTACACTCGGTTCTGTCTGTGGTACCTCCACCATCAATCAAACCCCAGGGCATCATCCATCTTTGAGATAACGACTTGCATTGTCCCCCGGTCTCGAAAGGAACCTTGTAAACCCCATTCCTTCGCCTTGAAGACCCGACAACTTTAGGCCCACTACGAACCCTGTGCGTCAAACAATACCAATAGCGCTACCAAAGTCAAAGCAACAAGCCACTCCGGACGATTCTTCCGAGCAGACTGAATTCAACGTGGCACGACTCAGTTCCCCCTGATTATCCCGCCAGCCGACACTAGAAATTTCTAATTGATAGTGACGTCAAGAGTCGGAAGTGGAGGAAAACAGAACGGCTGGGTCCAACGCAAGCACTTACGAAGCACTGTTTGAAACGAATCAACCAAACTTCAAGATACCGTCGATCAAGAATCCCAGCAGACGGGAGTGATAAAAAAAGATCAATCAAAGGACGAAAAGGGATAAGCTCTGGATCACAGAAAAGATACTGGTCCACCCCATTTGCACAAAGACGGCACTCAATTTTGCGAGGATCGGTCCCAACCTGCAGATCCCACACCACTATCACGCAGACGCAGCCGCAGCCGCAACAGAACGCACCTGGCTCCACTCTAGCTCATTCTTATTAACGACTTGACTTGACAAAAGCAAACAGTGGTTCGCTCTGGCCCACATCCCGGCCGACTTTTCTTGGACTGTTTCACGGCCAGCATAGCATTGCATTGCATCGCTCGCTTGCACCGTTGTCTGGTTGCTGGCAATAGACTGCTAATCCCGGCTTCAACGAATGATTACGTCGTCCCGCGTACGGAGTCGAAGACACCCGCAGCCACCGGCCGTCATCTCACCTCATTTTGGCGCGCAACGTACCAGCAGCACCCAGCGCAGCGTCGTTTTGTCTCCCTAGCCACTCATCTTTCACAAACCCAGCGGTAACCGGCTCTTTAAGTGCAGGCCTGCCCACGAGCCAACCCCACCAATTTACCGGGTTCTTTTCCTGATCCGATACGTACTCCCAGAGCCCAACCTCTCAGCAGCCGGCGACTCTTAAATCTCCACTCGCAATATATCCGTCCCAGGTCCCACGACGATTCCTGCTCTTCCTTGCTAGTAGCCGTTTGGTCTGGTTTCGGTCTCCCTCCCCGACTGTGTTGCTCCTTGCACTTTCGACTTTCTTATCCACAGTCTCCATCACATCGGTCGATTGTCTGAGCCTCCCCCACTCGTCTTATCTCCCTGAGATTCTCATCGCCAAGCGCAAGGGCCGCTGTAAGATCCATCGAGGGCCCATCATCACATCTAATAAAATAGCCGTCCCCCCAAGCGCCGCAACCATGGCGACCTCCACCGAGCAGTATCGCCAATACGCACCGCCGTCGAATTATCCGGCGCAAGAATATCAGCAGGCAGCCCCGGCCTCACCGCGCAAGACCTCGCAGAACCCCCCTGCCCACCACCGAACCTTCAGCTTCCATTCCCAGAAGTCGCATAAGAGCTCTGGGAGCAAGGACTTGCAGGAGACTCACGCCGAGAAGGAAGCCAAGCGTTTACACAGCAAAGCCGACCCCACCTTGGCTATTAGCGAAGCAGAGCCATGTATGTCATGTCATCTCCTGAGTTGGTGGTAATGAGATGTCGAGATTCATTGCTAACACAACAACAGCTGCTATCGCCGCCATGATGACCGAGTCGAGTTTCGCTCCTCTGCGATCTATGCAGCACAAGGATTCGTTTGGCAATAGCATTGGTTCGTCGTCTCATTTGCATCCTCAATTATTTAACAGCACTGACGGAAATATTTAGAGGACCCCGACAAGTCAAATCCTACCAGAAACAGATGGGAGCGTCCTTTAGACACTATTCGCAGTTTCGAGGCCGCAATCGATGGTGGTTACTCACGCAAGTCACTTTATCGAGCGGGTAAGTAAACTCAATGAGGCATGTCATGGGGTCGGTTTATTGACATTGCCGCAGAAACAGATTCGCAAGCCAACTGGAATAGGCGCAACAGCTCCTTTACCAACCAGCCCGCAAACCAGCCCCGATTCCCTCGTGATAATTATTACGGTGGTCGACCAGCGTCTTTCAGGCCAGAGAATACTCAATTTGACCTGGGACCTTCCCGAAGCAACTATTTCGATGGTCAAGCTTACAGCAACGGCTATGGCACTGGCCCATCACGGCAACGAATGTCTAGAATGCAATCAGAGCCACAGCATCAGAACAATGGTCAGAACGGGAACGTCTATCCTCTACCACACAAAGACCGATCGTACGAGACCGTGACGTCTGCCGCGGGCAGTGGCAACTCGGACCAAGCAGGTTATCAAACAGACCCCACGAGCAGCGACAACAGTTCGATCGATCGGACAATGCCGGCTAAGCGCCGTGAGCCTTTCAACGAGTATGCGTCGAGTTCCTATCAACCTCAACAGCCGCAAGAGTCGCGCCCTTGGCCCGCTCCCGGTGTGAATGGAAATGGAGGACAGCCACAAGCGCCGCCGCCCTCACACGCGCAGCCCGCTACAACACAAGCCCTGGCTGCACCCCAGAAACAGAAGAACACACTTCTGAGGAGGACATCAACACAACAGTCAGCACAGCAACCGCAACAAGCAGGTGGTGGCGACAAGCGTAAGAGCTGGTTCTCACGCCGGTTCAGCAAAAACTCGTAAAACCCCCGACAGTTCAGTAACGACGACTATACACGTTTGAGACGCACACGCACAAATCTTACGCCCCTCTCCTTTGTCGATACCCGTTTTCTTTGATATTGTATGTCGAATGCTGCGATCGGACACTGATTCGTTCATGATTCATCCGACAGCCTTGTGATGGACCCCGGAGTATAATGTCACAACTTACGTTTTGTCCCCAGGACGGGGCTGTAGCAGCGAATTTTGTTTTTCTGTGTCAAATTGGTCTAAGGTCGAGACGAAGGGAGATGAGGCGAAGCGTATGAATTTTATTGTGGGATGGATGGTACATTAGCACACGAAACTGTACGAGGCGTTTACAGGTTGAACTTTGGGCGACTCGTTCCTTTAAAGGTATTCTGAAAGGCGGAACTAAAGATGGATCTACCGCCACGATTATCATTAACCATACCCACTCCCTGAAGTACATAGCATATACACGTGGCTGTAGAGGTCATTCAGACATGATGCGCAGCCGAGATGGCAAGCTCATGAAGTTGAGGGGAGAAAATAATTGAGACGGATGACCTGAAAGTATCCATTGTGCCATTTTTTCGTTGAAGTGTATTTGATTGTGCAAGGTGTACATGAGCACTGAATTTCTTAGGCTACTTGTCCTTCTTGCTTTCTGGCTTTAACTTGTCGGATTGATCTTCTTTCATAGCGACTATGATGTACCCCACGAGGACAACATTGGCCATGACAGCGGCCAAACCACCAGCGAGAGAAGAGTTGCCTAGAGATAATTAGCCTCACGGTGACGCGTAGAGGAGAGAGTAAGGCTGACCGTTGAAGACAGTGTTGACGGTAACGAAATAGGAGCCGATGGGGATGACGATCATGGCAAAGGTAAAGGCCAAGAGCTTATAGATGACTTGGCTATGAACTAGTCAGCATTGGTCGACAGAGTGAGTAATGTTGAAAGGAATTGAATGAGTGGCGATGGTGATGGGCTTAGATGATAATGAGACGAGGACAACACTCACCTAGGAACAGCGGGGGCTGTGTTTGACGTCTCGTCTACGGGATCATCTTTATCAAGAAAGGTCTTTTCGGTTGCAACAATGCGTCGAGTAGCCATTTTGAATAGCGGGTGGACAGAGATTTTTGATGAAGATGTGTACTGTCTTTGGTGTTGAGTTGACGTTGGTTATAGCCTACTTTGCACCCAAGTGAACATCGGAGGTTGATGTCCCACTTGCACGTGCGCGCAATCAAGCAAGTGTTAGGTAGAGGGCTGAAGGGATAATAAGAAGCACTTACCATGTAATGGTCAGCGCTCTCAAGGTCAGAAGTTGGAGAAGAAATAAATTCTTTGTTCTCACAATGTCATTCAAGAGTTGTTTAAAAGTATTTGATCTCCAGTCGTCGTCAATTGGCCGTATGCACCTCTTACACACTTCACTTCGCTTCGCTTCGCTTTCATCTATCTTGACGCGAGTCAAATGGAGCACGTGATTTCGTGATGCGGCTTATGCGGGTCGCGTCTTAGACGAGTTTGGGGCGCTTCCAAAAAAAATCTCCACCTTCATTCACTTAACGCCCCTCCAGCATTGGAAATTGACTGCATTGGGATTTCCTCTGGCACTGTCAAGCACCGACAAGCACTGCCATCGCTCACTTTGAGATTTTTTCGGGCGTTTTCTTCTTACCTACCTATCTACAGCACTCTCTAATTAACAACCCCCCTGTCGCTCACTTTCATCTAGTGCTCTCTATTGTCCGTTGACCGAACAATAAGTGAAGACAATCGAGTAAAAAGACCGATAATTGCATGCAGCCCCCGCCTCGATCCAAACGCTGCTAGCTTCGTTGTCTCCCTATTGTTGACCATTTCCACAATAATCCATACAACATGGCACGAAGCTCTTCACCCATGCCTATTCGGCATTCAAACGCTCTACCACGCACACCCTCCCTCGCACGCAATGTCATAAATCTCGACGACGCTGATGAGCTAGGAGATACAATTCCTTGCTCGCCATCTGCTTTTCTACGAGATCGAGACACGACACAACCTACACAAGTCCTTCAGAAGCCTATGCTTGCACCAATGCGATCTTCCTCACCTGCAAGCAGCATTGTTGAAGTTCCTGCGTCCTCGCCTTTCCAACAGCCCAAAAGGCCTACACCTCTAGGTACTCGACTTGCCCCTGCTGGCACCCTCTTTCGTCCACCACAGCGAACTCTCCCTACTATGACCAACAAGCGGCCGGCCACAGAGCCCATCAGCCTCATATCCGATGATGAGGACGATCTTACTCCACCCCGTGGCGATATTCGACCGACAACGTTTAAGGCACACATCTCGGCATTTGCATACGACCCCGAAGTAGACCAACAAGATATCAAGAGGAAGTTGAAGCATATATTCGACGTCTTTGGGAGTAAAGTGCCCTCCAACAAGGCTCGAGAGGCCTTAGACGCATGCGAGGACGATGTTGAGGATGCGATATCGTTTCTCGAGAAGCAACTCTCCCAGCCAAAACCAACAGCAACAAAGCCCAAGATTGGTAGACGTTTGGTCAGTAAGGGAGCTTTGCAATCGGCAGCCCAAACTACCCGGGGCATCTCCCGCTCCATGTCTCGTACAGTCTCCCCGAGTCCAGAGAAGAAACCCCGACGACGATTGGTACAAGGCATCCGAAAACCTTACATCCCTTCCTCACCCGCATTTCCTTCCTCTCCCGTCCATGCTGCGCATGCATCGAGCGATGATCCATTGGTTATTGACCTCGTCGGCGATGACAAGGAGGATACGTATCAGGCCGAGGCATCGCCCGAACCCAGCGATGATGAGGACGACCGGGTATTGAACTGCATCAACACAAGTACCGTTCAGGAATTAGCGGCCATGACAGGCATGAAGGAGGATCAGCTCGCTTGCATGATCGAGAAGCGACCATTTGACGACATCTTCAAGGCTAGACGTGTCACTATCGGCAAGAAGCCTGGTGCTCGAAAAGTGTCCAAGGTTAGCATTGGCGAGAATGTTGTAGATGCTGTTGAGGTATTCCTCAACGCAGTCGCAGCAATCGACAATGTGGTCGCCAAATGCGAACGCGATGCCAGGGCCATTAAGCAGCAGATCGATACTTGGGATATCGACACCTTTGGACATGATAAGCGCGAGCGTCGTCAAAACTCCGAGGCTGACTTGGACGACCTTCCCCCCACCCCCACAAGCATCAGCGCAACTAGATACGTTCGCCCACCTATCGCTCAGCAGCCTAAGTTCATGGATGGGCACTGCAAGATGAAGCCCTTCCAACTTGTCGGCCTCAACTGGATGTCTCTGTTGTACAAGTTCAACATCGGATGTATCCTTGCCGATGAAATGGGATTAGGGAAGACTTGTCAGGTCATTTCACTTATCAGTCACCTTGTTGAGGAATACAGGTTGAAGAAAAATCAGAAGCGTCCCTGGCCCAACCTTATCGTTGTTCCTCCCAGTACATACAACAACTGGCTTGGCGAATTCGAAAAGTTTGCCCCTGGTCTGCAGGTGGTTGGATACCGAGGTACTCAGGCAGAACGAGCTGAGATCGCATACGAGATTGAACAAGACCCTGGGGCTGTCCACGTTGTCCTTGCCACGTACTCTCAAATCAACAATGAGGCGGATATTGAGGCAATGCAGTCCTTCAGACTCAACACTGCGATCTACGACGAGGGTCACAAGATGAAAAATCCCGAGACAAAGATCTATAGGGATCTTCGCCGCATTCCGGCATCATGGAAGATGCTGCTTACAGGTATGCCGCTTACTTCACACTTAGGGGCCATCATTGCTAATAATATACAGGAACCCCTGTTCAGAACAACTTGTTGGAAATGACCTCACTTCTCAACTTCATTAACCCCGAGATCTTTAATGGTTGCATGCAGCATATCCAGTACATCTTTAGCCAGAAAGTTACCATTCGAGATGTCTCCAACGGTGCTTTCCTGTACAGCGAGCGTGTCAAGCGAGCCCGCACCATCTTGGAGCCATTCATTCTTCAGCGTCGTAAAGATCAAGTCTTGTCAGACATGCCACTCAAGATCTGCAACGTCGTCCACTGCGACCTAGACAAGAGCCAGCAGGGTGTGTACGCTGAATACGAGGAACTCTTCAAACTTGAGCCATCCAAGCGTGTTGGCAAGGTTCGCGGCCGTGAAAACGATCAAAACAACTGCTGGATGCAGCTCCGGAAGGCAGCTCTACATCCACTACTCTTCAGACGCCACTTTGATGACAAGAAGGTTGAAAAGATGGCAAAGATCCTAATGGAAAGGGTCTCGCAAGATGACCTCCGCCAACCAGACATCAAGCACCTTGTTCAGGAACTCAAGAACTCTTCCGACTTTGAGCTACACCTCTGGTGTCGTGACTACTCCGGGCTACTAAAGCAGTACGATATACCTCCAGAAACAGAGATGGAAAGTGGCAAAGTCAAGAAGCTACTTGAGCTGATCAACCAATACCAAGAGAACGGTGATCGGGTGCTGGTCTTTAGCAAGTTCTCTCGTGTCACTGAGCTGTTGCAGGAAGTGCTCGCACAGCAGGGAATTCAACATCGCGTATTGATGGGCAGCACCAGTGTCCAGGAGCGACAGACGCTCATTGATGAGTTCAACGATGACCCTGATATCCCGGTATTTTTGCTCACAACTGGAGCTGGTGGTACGGGTATCAATCTCACGTCCGCCAACAAGGTCATCATCTTTGACCAGTCCGACAACCCACAGGACGACATTCAGGCTGAGAACCGTGCCCACCGCCTCGGTCAAAAGCGCGATGTTGAGATCATCCGACTCATCGCATCAAACACAATTGAGGAACTCATCTACAAGGCATGCCAAAAGAAGATTGAACTCGCAAACAAGGTCACTGGCGCTGTGTCCGACGAAGACACT
Organism: Fusarium buharicum; assembly: GCA_014822075.1. NCBI lineage: Eukaryota > Fungi > Ascomycota > Sordariomycetes > Hypocreales > Nectriaceae > Fusarium > Fusarium buharicum. Next base: position 6,465 of record JAATHB010000498.1, on the reverse strand, counting down.
GCTGTAGCAGAACAAACTCTCGAGACTGAGGTTCGCAAGATGCTCATGGAGGAACAAATGACGCCCCCGTAGGACGGACCGGCAAGTCCCTTCTGAGCAATTCTTCAAAAACTCGGCCTCTCTTTTTACCCATTTGATCATGTCACTTTTTTCTCATTCGCGACTCACCACTGTCATAAGCATTTTCACACTCTGCGCAGCATAGCAGAGCGGTTTGGTTGTATCACACACATGAGCTTTGCATTTCACTGTTCTTGGACGGTTTTTTTCCTCTCTTCCTTTCGCGACAAATATCGTAACCCACCAGTGGTTTTGACTCTCGAGGAGGTGATGGAAGTTTGTACGGTGTTGTATTGTAAGGTACTTTAATGAACTACATGGCATGGCAAGGCAAGACAAGGCAAAGCAAGGGGATACGCAACGGTTTGCTATACAGGATTTATAGAAGCATGGTTATGGTCTTAGATATAGTAGGCATCAGAGCATGAGGAGTACTATGGGGAAAATTAACAAGCACGTTTATGTGAAACCACTTAATGCATGATTGATTAAACCTGGTTTCACGACTTATTCATGAAAGATGCATTTAATTTAACTTGATCAACAACAATTCATCGTCACCGGGCAACCGTGCCGGCCCGCCGCCCGCGTCCGTCGCCGGTGCAGACGCTAAGAATCGAAAAAAGGAAAAGGCGAGAGAACGAACAAGGACCCTGGCTCGGGTCGGCCTGAGCCCAAGCGCAAAAGTTAAAAAAGTTGGTTTTTTATGTTGAGTTTTGGGGTAAAACACACAAAGAGGCTCGGTTGATGGAAATAGGGCAGTACAAAATGTTGTGTGATATGATATCTATATAGAGAGTATCTTGAGCATTACCTATCTGCGCCAACTTGCGTGAGAATACTAACGTTGATGATATTGATATTTCTGCCTGATCACATCGATATCACCCGTTAACCAAGGTTCATGGTGGCTTACCAGAAACGTTACATCTCCTACCGGTGCCGTGATGGAGGGCGTGATGCTTTGCTAACATGGCGGGTGTCAGACGGCACGGCGGGTAGGGCTCACCGTGACTGAGAACAGAACGATACAGGAAAAGAAAAGAAAAGCAAAGAGCACATCACTTATTGCGTGAATGATGGAACACAAATGTTCATTCATGTGTAGATTTCTTGGCCTCTATAAGGTAGTAACCGCTATCCAACGGTAAATAGCCCGTAAACCCAATTCAAATCCTTTGGTCCAATAAAAAGCAAACATGAAACTTAGACGCACGCTTTCTAACGCACGCGGATATCATTACAAAACGGCGACCAATATACCTAAACTCCTAGACAGCCAATTGTCAGAGTACTGTAGTCCTGCCCTTTCGAGAGTGTGCTCGCTGCCAACTATAGTTGGTCGAGACTTGCGCTAAATTCAGAGATGTGATCATGTACATGTGAAGACGTTGGGCAATCCCGATGAATGGTTTGCTTTAGCGAATTGGTCGCGACTTAAGACCGATTTCGCCATTGAGTAGTAACGTCTTCCAGCGACGGTCGACAGCATGGCGATCACGACCGAGATTTCGGGCGCAATCCTGCCATTCTGCCTTGGATAGTCTGAGCTTCTCGAGTACGATTTCGATGAGGACTCGATCATCCTCTGCAGACCAGTCCTCGTCGTCAGAATCCTCTTCGTTCAAGAGATGACCACCTTGTCGTAGGTGCATGTTGTGGAAGTCGGAGCGATCGAGACCGAGAGGAAGCTGCTCAGGAGCAATGCGCGTACGTTTGGGTGTTGAGGGCGCAACTGAATCAAAAGAGTGTCGCGAGGGAGACTCGCTGCCAGACTCGCTTGCTGATGAATAGCGTTCCGTCTCTTCGTCGGTCACGCGGCGTCTCTTGTTGGCAACACGCGGGGCAGCGCGCTTGGTAACTTTGTTGGGTCCGACGGGCTCGCGACGCTGTTGGCGCGGTCGCAGGCGCAGCTTCAGAGGAGGAGGAGTGTGAGCGAGCGGCGGAGTCGGTAGTTGAGTGAGGATGGGCGCTGGGTGAGAGTCGGACACGATAGGCGCAGGAGCTGAGAGGAGGGATTGGAGAGAGCGGCAAGTGGTCATGATGTTGGCGAAAGACGAGTGTGACGAGAAAGCCGGGGGGCTGGCGGGGGGGGAGAAGAGAGAGGGTTGAAGTCGAGAGTGAGAGGAGTGCGACGCATCACAAGGCAGCGCTGATGGGAGGAGCATTGTTGCGATTTGCGATTGTTTCTTGTCTTGTTGATGATGAATGCGAAAGAGTATCGCAGCAGGTGTTGTTATTGTTGTTGTTGTTTTGTTGGAAAAGGACGAGGTTGGTGGGCGTGGTGCGATTGCGACCAGGATAGAGGACGCGGCCGGGCGCAAACTTGAGCAGATGGATTTTTGAGAGTGCGCGCGCGCGACAAGCAAGTGCGTGTAGTAAGTATTGTTGTGTTGGAGGTGAGTAAGTGAAGATGTTGCGATGCGACTATGGGAGGTCAAGAAGAATAGTTTTGTGGTGTTTGTATGTTTGTGTCTTGTGTTTGTTGTAGGATACAAAAGTTGGGTATGTTGGCTTTGGTTGTCGGAGTGAAGAGCAGGCGCAATGCGGTGGTGGTGGTGGTAGTGGTGGACTGGTGGTGGAATTGGAATGAACGGGGGGGTTGGTCAGGCAAGTGGGAATTGGAATGGGAAGGGAAGGGGCAGGGGACGCAGTGGCCTAATATGGATGTGGAAGTGAACGAGAAGGCACCACCTGCCTGCACCTGCACCTACACCTGCACCACACGCCAACGGCAAGACAGGCGACAGGGAAGCAGGGTCCCACCCACCTCACCTCACATGGAAGTCAACAAGTACCTTTTGGGCTTGCCTTACAGTGCAGACAGCCAACATGGACCCTTCCGCGAGAGTTTCGCCTGGGCCCGTTAGCGGTCGGTAGCGGTAACCACAGCGGTAAGGGCAAGGGTAGGTACCAGTCCTGTACCTAAGGTTTTAGCGGGCAAAACGGGTGAGGGACCCAGTGCGTGCGTGCACCATCTGATCGCCATGTCCGGGCATGATCGTGACTACCTCCTTTGATTCCCGTCAAAGACCTGTGCGTACTCGGGGAACCGTGGTGGATAGTGGATATGGTATCTGTTAGACAAGGGCATTCGATCACAGGGGCTCTTTACATGGTTACCTACTGTAGCTCTCACTACTACTCCCGGGTAATCACCATTTACCGAGCAGTTTATAAAGAAAGACCCATGTGTCTCACACATGAAAATACATATCTTATTGCAACTGAGGCATATTCTTGGCATGTAGATTAAATCTCTACTTTGGTACTGCACTGTGCAGAACAAACCGGCCATGCAAGGAACCCAATTAGACAAAGACGGAACGCTTGAGACATCCGTTGGATCTCCAACACCTCGGCCAGGCGACGGGCTACCCGGAACCAGCGCACGAGATGATGGTCTCTGTCTCTTCCATTTCTTTATCAATTATTCTAAATTTACTCATCTATTTCTTGAAAAGGGCACGGTTATTGATCTTTCTCCCTTGACTGTAACGTCTAAGGTGCTCCCTCTCTAGGGTATGTATCCCTTTATCTTTTTCATCTATTGAGCCGACTATTGCCTTCTCCAACGTCGTCTTTCCCAAATCTTCCTTCTGACACTCGTCGCCCTGCATAACGTACTCACTCATCCCCGTGTTTCTCCCTCTTCTCGGCCAAAAGCAACAAAACCTTCATCTCAATCAATCCCTTCGATCATTATGCACGAAAGAGCCAGGTCCAGTCCAAGACAAGCATATGCAGATCATTATTATCTACAGCTCTGCTTGCTCGCTTGTCTAGGACCGCCTTGTCTTGATTATCGACTTACAATAAAAAAGAAACGAGCAGATTCTCGTGTATGTAAACCGATATCCACCATGATACGACCAGATCCCACTATTCTCTCGCCCCGGCCGGAGTATTTTGTAGATTATACTGCTACCTTGTCTCCATATCCACTTCTCTTTTTCTTGCTTGCAGGTCTAGAACAGATCCCGTCTCCATGCCCCAGCCGATAGATGGGTGTTGCAACAGCCGAACGGTCCGGTTAAGCAAACAAAGATAAACAACATGCTTCATTGAGGACGACGGTGAACTCAATATACTGTACTGCAAAACAATTTACTAGCACTGTCTTCTCCCTCCTACAGATGTATCCCCTCCAAGCTGAACGAGCTAACTAGTGTTTCTAGATCCACTAGAACCGGCCTTTCTGTAGCTGCAACCCTTTTGGGCTTGATGCCCTCCCTCTACCCTCTACCTGACTCAAGACACCAGACCTTTATTGCGCGCATCACGTCCAAACAAGGGTTCAAAGCCCACCAGTTTAGACTACAGACTTTTGTGTGCGACCAAGGTGCAGACTAGCCATCGGGCAGACTATGCATGTCTTTCGCTTGCCAAGTAGAGAATGTCGCGCTTGTTCATCCACACAAAAACCATCATGTCTCGATAATATTGCTACACTTGATGTTGCGCCACTCAGTTTCTTCAGCTGATCAATTTGACTCAACAAGAACAATCATCCCTGGGACAGGGTCGCACAAAGCTATATCTGATGCACGTCTACATGAAAAATCCTCCGCTGGCGCACAAGCTGGCCGTGATGGGATACACTCGCTCGCTACAACCTTGGCTTGGGAGCGAGCCGTCGCGGGGCGGGCTAGGATCATCCCATCCCATCCCTCCCCTCCCATCGCATGCCGTACCGTCCATTCCCACGTTCGTGTGCTGCAGGGACCTGCTGTCCTGATGATAGACTTTGCCAGTGACGACAGACCCCTCTACTTGACTGTATCGACGGCTGCGGCGCCAATTCATTCCTTGGTTTGGATACATGGGTGATATCAGCGCAACCTATTAAAGGATGAAAGTGTGGTGTCTGTGTGTGTGACCTTGATTGATACCTCCTCTACAGTCTACAGTACAGACAAGTCGGTGAGGTCATGCACGATTTGCTAGACTCAATACACGGTGACCACCCTCAAAGTGAAGTTTCTGCCGCTTCCTCCCAACTTTGTGAGTTAAACTACGACGAGGCACACGATGTAGAGTAATCTTTCGATCTCCAGACAATTTTCGATCACTTTGATCGGGATCTTGACTCTTTTCTTCCCCCAAGTTGCATCGCAATCTTTCCCATCCCTCTTCCTTTCGACGCATCATGATAACTCCATCCGCATGAAGCGCACTTGGTTCTTCTCACCGACTCAACAGCATCGTGATCATGCTCCTCTTTCTTTGCAAGTCATTCGCCGCGTGTATATACCGCATCCCGCATGTTATCTCTGCCATTGGCCCCGCATCGCAGTCATACTCCTCAGTCGTCGCGCGATAAACGCCCAATGTCGCGAGAAAGACGCGGACGAAGTTGACAAAATCGCGTCCGAGACGCGTTCGACGCGTTAATTGAGACATGCATGCTCCTTAGATTGACCAATAGAAGAATATCAAAAAGTGGAGGATGCACGCAACCACTTCCGATAATGGTCTGTGCGTGCATAAGTACCGATATGGCAAGTCTGCACAGTGCGATAATCTTTTTTCTTACGAGCCAGTATCAGAGGACCTTGCCCTACCCTGGAACAAAGTAGGGCTTTGTCTCTCGTTTCTATACTTGGTAAGACGGCGTCAAAGTTCGGGTTTTTAGCTGATCAAGGTCTTCTGTGTGGTCTACTGACCATGTTACGTCACAGGTAGCATCCTCACTTGGTGTTCCCGGTCTACAAAACTTGAATAACCTCGAGTTAGCTGGTATCACCGTCTGACAGATGACTATGGATATACCTGGGCACTTTACACAAGACAATACAAGACAGTTCAAATATCACTCGCCCTTCTCCTGATTATTAAGGAGAACTACCGGACTTTATCTAGTTTAGATAGACTCGGTAATCTATCGGTCGATCTGAGACCGCCCAAGCCCCATACTGAACCCTCACCCTTTGCAAAGACAACTTTGTTACTCACATATTTATAACAAGCAGAAGGAAAGAGAGACATGTAAACATACCAGACGCGTCTCATGTAATACAGTAAACAGACTCAAACCCCCAAATTCAGCTTCTTGTCCCAGCGTCAAAGTCCCTCCCTCTTTTCAACAGAGCCTCTCTCCGAAGTGTGGGGGGCTCCTTTGTCCAGAGTTACAGCTTTACATACCCCCTAAAAGATACTTTCTTTTCTTTAAACTACCAGATCGAGGTCGCACGAGTCCTAACTAGTGACGCCGTTGCCGAGTTTCATGGACCATTAGGGAAGATGGTCCACTCGCCCTGACCGAGGCCTTTGTTCGTGGATAATTATAGGATCGAGACCTCATGACAAAGCCGTGGATAGTATCATAGACGGTTGAGGGATGATTGGCAAGGCCATTGACGAGGGACTGGTAATGGTCTTTGTAGAGGGTTCAAATACCCTCCA
>JAATHB010000497.1:0-13865 GCA_014822075.1 Fusarium buharicum | reverse complement strand
ATGATGATGATGATGATGAAAGTTAGGCGCCGGCTCACGCCAATCGACCCTAACAACACAACTCATCGACAATTAATCCGAGGCACTTCCACTTCAAGTTAGCATCAAGCCACGATGAGTTACGTGAATGCCTCAAATTCGTTTGAAAAAGACACAAATTTCGTCTCAGATCAAGGTTGAGACTTTTAGTCTTGTCGTCGATGACGTTGCTGACAATGCCATTGGCTGCTGTCTACGCTAAGCATTGAGATTTACAGGGGGAGCTTCAGCTTTCAGGGGTTAATCTTGCCGCTAATCTACTATCGGTCAGGGTGAGCAGATGGGGAGGGGCAGGTAGGTAGACTACCTAGTTGGCTGAGATGTGAATTCTATGCACTTCAAGTTTCTTCTCATATATAAAAAAAAAAAAAAGATGTAGACTTTATTTCTATTTTTACCGACATGGTATATGCACTTCTCGCCTCAAATACTACTAATTTATCCAACTGATCAACGTTACATTTCGCTAATAACCTAATCTAGATTTACCCTCGTGCTTATACATGCATACAAGAGATTATGCTTATATATGCTGCCACTTCCGCTGATTAAACTTCATTGCGAACAACTTTATAAACCATATTTCACCATTGGGATATATCCGTCATAGAAGAAAGTGTCAACGTTGAGCAGCCTAATGGAAAGGTTCTTATGATATCTAATATTAGGCAAATGGCCCATTAAATGCTATCGGGAAGATCCATCGCTGTTGATGAATCTAGTCTATTCTAGACCATGGTTTGTCTTTATTAGCCACCCCTGAGGTCTAGCTTCTTCACCTGTTTGACGGCAATACCCATATGTCGATGAACGAGCAAAGTCTATTAGACATTCTGCCCCGAAGACAAGCTCTCCATCGTATCATCCTTTCTCCTCCCTCTTTTGCCGCCGATTCCAACAAGCTCAAGCCCATTCTTAATCGGCTCCTCACCTCTCAGCAACAGTCCAATCTCACTAGGATGGAACCAGTTCATCCAGACCAACACCATGAGCATGAGCATTCCGTCAAACACAAATACCCATACCTCGCTGCGCATCAACTCTCCGTCGTTGCCCTCAATGAACTCGACTACTCGGAATAAACTTCGGATCCAGATGAGAGCTCCTGTAACGTAGAGAGTCACGAGATATGTCTGCCATCGCACTTTAGGATCCGTTGACTTTAGTGTTGGGGCTCGACGTGTTCGGTAGTGAAAGACGGCGCTGACGGCGATGAAGCAGCCAAAGAAGAAGAGCTGCACAAAGAGGCCGCCGACGACTATCTTCTCTCCAGTTTTGCTAAGATCCGCAACTGCCATGAGACCACCACCTATAGTGTGTTAGCCAGCTATGAACAAGACCATCCAACACCAATTGGAAACATACCTGATGATTGAAGCAGAAACGATGCTACGTCGCCAAACACAAAGATCTTTGTGAGCCATTTTCGTCTGATCAACGAGTGGTGTTCGCCATCGGTTAGGAGAATGATTCTGCCCAGAATCATATAAATAGATGCAGCCATCAAAGCCGGTGCAATGAGAATCAAGACGCTTTGCATAATAAAAGGTCCCATCGTCCAACATCCGGGGTCCTCGTTTGCGTTCAAGGTTCTTCCAATGTACCCGATAATCTCACCTATAACACAGTAGTTATTAGCATCTTTATCCTGAACATGATACATAGTTGAACATACAGACTCCTCCTAGAACCAATGGTATCAAGTACCATGTCCGCGTCCGGCAAAGTTGGAATGCATGTAAAAGCGTCGTCACTGCGAAAAGAACAACAAATACAATGTTGCCTGCCTTTGAAGGTACGAAGCGGTAGTATGCCCACACTGCATTCTCGTAATCTGGATTGCACTGGTCCATGTCTACTGTTGATGGTCTAAGGCTGTCGATATCGGGATTAAGAGGATGAGATTTGGCGAAACCAGTAGAGAAAGTAAAGAAAGAAAAAGAAAAGTGTATGAAAATGAAAAACAGATGAGATAGGAAGAAGAAATATGTGCTAGAAGACAACAATGGTAGAACGATGTTAGCTCTAAGGAAATCGCCGTTAATAAACAACGCTCAAGGTTCCAACCGTCAGCCTTCTTTATACTAAACAATCCGGACATACCCCTAAGCAAAGCCACAATAATCCGCGTATGACTTTTCATATTCGTACGTATTTTGTTCAATAGTCGTCGACAGGTAAAAGATAACCCCAATAAATCTGTCATGTCGCCCTTCACAGATTGGCCCATGGGTCGTCTGAGAGCCTCAACCACATGCTCATTCCCGGCATGCGACTTTGCCCAAACCTGGACTAGCGGGTCCGAGTACGCGTTCCGAGCTGACATATCCGAGTATTCGCTTCGGGTTCGCTTCCTTTCATCTTCCTCCCTCTCAGTCTCGTCTCTCATCTCAAGTCTGTGAAGAGCCTTCGCCCAGTGATCCTGATTCTGCCTAGGTAGGTTTGTTGCTCCTTGGTATATCTGTTATCCGAACCCGCGGGTTTCAAGACCAATCAAACAATGTCGACCCGGAGAACGCATACAAAGTCTCGAACAGGCTGCTTGAACTGTAAGCGGCGCAAAGTCAAGGTTCGTGCCTCTGCAACAGACCCTATCAATTGTTGAGCGACACTTTTGTACAAACGCCTCGTAGCCCATAATATTATCGTCGCCAATGCTAATTGTTAGTAGTGCGATGAAGCCCGTCCCTCATGCTTTCACTGCAGAAGGCATGGTGTACCATGCAGTCTATCACACCCTTCTACCAAAACAACTGCCCCTTCGATCGACGGTGGCAGCGATACGGTTTCAGCCCGTCTTCCAAACCTGACTCCTTCGACTCCGGGGACTTTGGACCACCGTTCAGGTAATTCTTCTGATCGGTCCATATACTTCAGTCACCCTAGTCCCTCTGATCAAATCGCCCCATTCCCTCCACAAGAACTCTGGACCCGCGACTGTGAGCTTATGCATCATTATTGCACCGTAACTGCCGACAGCTTGTCCATTCGCAAAGACTTGACATATGTCTGGGCCGTTGCTATTCCTCGACTAGGCTACCAAGATCCTTTTGTTATGCATGGAATTCTTGCTATTGCTGCCGCTCACAAAGCCTATCTGGTCCCTGCTAGCCGAAGGATATATCTGCAATTGGCAGACTATCACCAAACGTTGGGTTCCGAGGGCTATCGTCGCCAGCTGCAAAACTTTGACCTGTCAAACTGGATGCCAGTCTTTGGCTTCGCATCGGTGGTAGTGCTGCACATGTTAACGCTCCCCATGCGTATGGAAAACCGTATACTAGAAGAGCCCCTCACAAACCTCATAGAACTAGCTGGGCTTCTAAGGGGCATCAGGACAACTTTAGCGCCGGTTTTAGGCCGCATCGTCAAGACTGAATTTGCTCCAGTCGTCTTTGGAATTTGGCTTCTCGATTCCGATGATGAGTCTGAACCGTGTGTAATCCTCAGCGCTATCCCTGAGATTGATACAAAGCTAATACAAGAAACAGCTTTCCGTCCCTCGAGAACTCAGCTCTCCCTACAGATACTTGGGACGCGTTCCGCAGGCTACGAGCCTTTCAAGAAGCTGATATGCAGATTGATGACTTTGAACATTATACCAAGGCCATTGAAACGCTGGAAATCTCCGCCAGGCTTTTTGCGGCTGCTGGGCTATACACAGAGTCGGGGGCCGTTAGCTTCTGGCTATACACCATCGATGACAGTGTGCTTCTCGACTTTTCTGCTCACAAGCCCCACGCGCTTCTTCTCTTCGCCTATTTTCTCGTACACATGGCATCCCTCGAGAGATGCTTCTGGTATACCAGGGGCTGGGCTCTACAAATAATAGCCAAGATAGAAGAGGGCTTAGCCGGTCGGCCAAAGTTCTTGGAAATGTTAGAATGGCCCAAACAAAGGATTGCTGAAGCCATTGTATAGGCAGAAATGGTACAAGCTGCAGTACACATAAATCTGTCCCGTCTAAAATATCCTCCATCCCAGAGTGGTCTGGCGGTAATTAAGGCGGTTGTTGCTATGGGCTCAAGGAAGCCGGAGTCAGGGCATCGGTTACAACTCCTGATCAATGGTCGTGTACTCATTGCTTGTTGATATAAGCTGAACATGGGTCCAAGTATCGTCTGCCAGGTTTTGAATCATCTGCCTGTATGCTTGCTGGCGAGCCAGCGAGTGCTTTTGCTCCGGTCTTTTTGATTTGAACGAATCATTAGCTGGATCTAGATTCCCCTGCTCGTTACTTTCACTTTCCTCGTCTGACAAATTGGAAAAGGTGCGTTTACGCTTAGGAGAGCCAAGTGCTGGCTTGGATAGGTCGTTCTCAGATAGCTGCTTTAAAGGGATATCGGAGCTTTGTGATACGTTCACTTCTTGTACAACGGCAGTGGGGTTACTCGATTGGTGATCTGAGGAGTTCTCCGATGTAGCTGCCGATTCCTGTCCTTGATGCTCTAGTTCAGCGGTAATCTCCTCGTGGCGGCCGCTAGCTTGATTGTCTACAAGAAGGCTCACAAATCTGCAATCTGTGTCAGGAGGCCCCTGTAGTTGTGTATCTTGCGACTCATTGACAGGTGAGCTTGGGATAGGGTTTGAGTCGATGGTGGTTTGGCTGGAATGTTTTTGAAGCTCATCATTCAAAGCGTGCTTAGCGGCGAATGCTTGCATAAAAATATCATGCTTAAATACCTCTCCAGAACATAGTTGCCCAAAGAGAGACCCAATGGTGGTTCCTAAATAACATCAGCTCAAGTCTCTGCTGTGGTAGGTACGAGGACTTACCGTTTCTAAGCCACTCTATGGGGCTAACAGTGCATGGCCACACATCTCTGGGCCGGAAAGCTTCAACGAAATGGCAAAGTTCGGATAACGAAGAATGCCTCGAATAGGGGAAGTAAATAGTCCTCGGTAGAGTGGTCTCGCCCCTACGCTTCTGATTCTTGGCAGTTTCACTCATTCTTTCAGCGAGCGTGAGAATAATTTCCTGAGCGGAATGTGTATCCAAATCATCAATGTCCCAATCCAGAGGGACGTTCCGGCCTGTCGATACTGCTTGTTCTAAGACCCCGTGGAGGAGCTCCAGCATCTCAGCCGAAAGTTCGGTGGAGTAAAGAGCCCTGCTTGTGGTCAGTTAGGTCTCAGAAGATAAGGATGAACGACAAACCTTTCGAACCAGGTGGCCAAGCTAGCTTGGTCCAAGAGATCCAACTCGGCCTCCCGCTTAAGGTCATCTCCACCACCTCCGACTCCTACTTCAGCCAGATCCTCACCCGTTGGGAGATGAGCAATGATAGGTTGAATGGATACGGTCGTAGCCTTCTGAGCTACCTGGCACATGTTTCCTTTCTCGCAGCTATGCAAACGAACGTTTGTGTCAAAGGTTAAGCACCCCTGATGCGGTGTGTTGCCGCACATATGACCGGTCAGAGCTGGCGATTCTGGGGTGAGATGAATGTCTGCGCTAAAAAGTGCTTCGGAAGAGTGCAATTTGAGAGAGTTGTAGATGCGGAGTTTGTATTCATCAACATGGATCTGGAGGTGTTAGAACTCCCCCTATCGATGTAGAAGTTTAAAACTCACTCTAGACTTGAGGGCCTTGGACAAGGCAACCCAGACGTCCTCATATCCATAGGTCCAGGCCTGAAAATGGAAGACTGTATCAGGGGGGTATTTGGAAACCTTCCGTAGTAACTCGGCGATACCTTGAGCTTTCGTCTGGAATGCTACATCTTCGGTAAAAGATGTGTCCAGATAGATCTTGTCCAGTACCTTGAGGCCTGATGTGTACTCAACAAGGTTAGGGCTTCGGGATATGGTATTGACAAACCATGGTTCGCTTCGAATGTCACCGGTGTAGAGGATGGCTTTATTATCTCCTTCTACCACTTTAAATGGATCAGTAAACAAGCAAAGGGAGGCTTTGTACTCCAAACTTACAGAACATGACAGCCCCTGGGCAGTGGTTGGCGTCGAAGAGCGTTACTTGAATCTCGCACCCAGGGCGAAGCTCGATGGTCGTGGGTGTTTCTAGAGGCAGTGCTTTCTGTTTGAATTAGTATCGAGTCTAAGTAGCTAAAGCGAAGACATACCAAGACTTTACTTAGATGCTTGAAGGTCTGCTGTCTAGCTTCTAATATGCCCTTAGCGTAGTTGATCCTACAGGAATATCTCTCGAGCCGAAGAAGGATCTCCCGGGTGGCAGCTGAGCAGTATACACTAGAGTTTTCTGTCAGCTGGAAGATTATCGAATTGATTGTGGGCGCCGTACAATGGAGATCGTAGACTCTCGAGCCCAGCGAGATGATCACTGTGAACATGACTTAGAAAACAAGCAAGAGGGGGGTGCACATCAGCATTTCGCCGGAAGAAGTCGACTAAATCCAATTAATTCGTAGTTCAGGCCTTTCAAGAACAATGCTCACTTCGTATATCTGGAAACTCTGATACAATTCCGTTGAATGTCGACATTGCCAATGCATGTGCGCGAGCGATGCGCGAATGAGAATGTGAAAAACAAAGAAGGATTGTTCTCAGATAACGGATGACCCGATGAACACGAGCTTGTAGTTTACAGGTATAGAACCGCGAACTCTGTCATTGTCATTTATTTCTGGCCATTTTCTTATGCGTAAGAGAAGTCGAAATATGCTGAAGCCCTGCCGATGGCCAAGTTGATAGGTTACCGTACCTACCTTAGGCAGGAAGGGTGAACCAAGTGAGTCTTTCGCACTGTAATTGCTCAGTGAAGCGCCTGTGAACAGGCGGACGAGCCTGCTGCGTGCACAGTGTGCGTCACTCAGCGTTCACTAAATGCTGCCTAGACCTAGGCCCCTCAACACCAGACTGAGCATCACGACTTAATTCGTACTCAACCAAGGAATTCCATATGCCAGCAGCAGTGACGGAACAATGCCGGAGACGAAATCGTCTCTGACCGTATTAAATTTTAAGACAATATTAAGGTCATTTCTCCCATTGGCTAACTAAGATTGTCCCGGTTTCGCTGGTTTTCATGTCAACTCCAAACTAATCATCGCGCGGAGGGAATTCCCCTGAAAACTCCCCACTGCTCGAAGACACAGTCCCGACAACGCATGCAACACAAACTTGATCAAGCGCCTCGACATAAGATCCACTATAATTTTCCTCCTTGTTCTGGCACCTCATCCGGCGGAGAGCAGTCTTGCAGTTATCGCACAGCTCAACGTCTCCGCTAGGCCAGAAACCACACCATGATATTCTCACGTCAAGGATCTTAGGCTATATTACCGTGGGGCTGCTGTTCTAGCGCTGAGAAGTCCCTTGTACTTTCGGGATGCCCTGCGAGTAACGAAGCTGGCGGCAATATTTGTGGGCATTAGACACGGACCCTGAATGTCATCTTTCTACGTAGGACAAGACCCTGATGTGCAAGCCGCAGGGTGAAGCGGCTTAAGCCTAGATCTCCCGGCGGCCCGCCTTGCTTACCTAGGTCCTGATCGCCAGAGCATGTGCATCCATCCGATCGACTCATGCGGCTTGCATCTTCACTATTATCACATAGCAGTTATAGCGGAGGTGCATTGGCCCCAACTTAACACAGAACTCATTCATTTTAATGAGGTACGGATACCTGCAGTAGAAAAGCAAGGCTGGACAGTGCCAAGGTTCTCGCTGCGTTCTCATGTCATCTCTGTAGGCGGTCTTGTTTAACCACAGTTTTCTGTTTAGCATATCCTTCTATATTTTCCCTCCTCACCTCTTTGAATATCTTGTCGAAACTCCATGTCCTATCGAGAACCATGGCTGAAGTCGGTCACGGTGTTTGCATGGTTTGCGCTGTTCAACTCTGGGACTAGTCTCCTCATTACCATCACAACCCCAAGGAACAGGCTCATGTAGATGCAGACTGGAATCCGTATAAGTGGAGGGAGGCACATGTCTTGATTTCAGGTCCTACATGGCCCTCTGACGAGAAGGGGCCCTAATCTATGACCATACCTGACCAAAGTGTCACTTTTCACAACGCCCGGGTATACAATCGTGATGAGGCCACCATCGATAACGGTCTTGATGTCAGTCTGCAGCTCGAGCATCCTCCTGAGCAACACTCAAACCATGATCCAGCCAATGGACACCGCTGGTATCTCGCTCTCCATTCTGCTTGTGAGACCCTGGCAAGGCGAGCCATGCATGCGCCTGATAGTAAGATCAGAACCATGGGTGATTTATGGATGACCATCGATCGACGTTGTGTCAAAACTTCCGACGATGAGAATCTCCTTCCGCTATACCTCCCCAAGTTGCCAGAAAACCGACCAGGAGAACCCATCGAGTTGGGATTACGCCGTTACTATATTCCCCCCAGATGCTATCTGTACCACTGAATCGATCCTTGATGATCCGTCCCAGGAATGGGTGAGTCTTTGTCTCAGTCTGCCATGTGATAGTCTGGTACTGACGGCAACAATAGTGAAACTATGATCCTCTCAATATTCCTCGCATAACAGAAGCTCTCATGTCAAATCTTGAGCGAGCCGAGGCTTCGTTGAGGACTCATCAACAGTTCACCAACCACTTCAACAACCTACCTCGTGAGATCGAAGATGGTATTATTTCTCTCCTAGGTAATGGCAGCACCTCCCTGGAGTGTACTTATCTCATACCCCAGTCTCGCTGGAAAGAGGCAATGTTTCGAATCTCTTTTTTGTGGGATGTTGAAAAAGACGTTATCGAGACAAAAGAACAAGAGGCCGTATCCGGAGCATTTGAGTGGAACTGGGAGAAGTTGGTCAGACAGACAATGACAGAGGTTCTTATTGAAGCAGGAAACCCTATTGATTATGACTGTGATGATGAGACAGCCGCTTTATGGAGCTATCACAAAGTTGGCTTGGCTGTTCAGCCCGGTCTTACCAACAGGAGACGAATATGGCAGATTCTGGTTGACATGTATCCTAGTGACGTGGGAATGGTACATTTCATGGACGAGGAGGATATCGCGGATGATAAAGACGATTGATCTGATCGCTGTTATATGCACAGACCTCCCTTCCCTACATCGTACTTTACGGAAAGCATAAAATCGTGAATCTTGAGGTTTTGTTTCACGTGGCGGTTCAGTACTGGGTTGCCAACTTGCAAGCTCTGAGGGGATGGCGGCAAAAGAAGACAACGGTATGTCATACAAGTATTTTGGGTCTATCTTATCTAAATATACAAATAGGTTCATCATTGTCGTTTTTATCATCGTCATTTATCATTCTGAAACCGCCGTATGCAGCAACACACCATCCTTTCCAGGTGTGATATCCAACTTCACCCCTTGAGCAATGAAGTAAACATGGCCCTCTGACAAGTCAAACGACTGATCATTTGCCTTAATTGTTGCACTGCCTCGTGTTGCAAGCACAATCTTTGGCCCACCTTCACTAAGAACTTCGTGTTCACCAGACTTAAGGTCGGTTGCAAGCACATTAAACTCGCTGGTTGGAGGCCGGAAGAGCTGGGTCTTGCCCTCTTTGCTTCCGGGATAGCCTTCTGCTTGGAGAGTTGTCTGTGACTTGGTCGTAGGCTCCCAGTTCAACACTGAGCAAAATTCGTCAACGTTGTCGCGCTCCGCCTTGGGGCAGAAGCCGGTGTTGAGAACGTTGTCAGAGCGCGCCATGCACTCGATGATGTCGCCTTGAATGTATGCGTGAATCCCGCCAGCAGGAATATAGATGACCTCGCCAGGCTGGAGGAGCATGTAGTTCATGCATAGGAGGCCAACCAGATTGCCTGGGTCATTCGCGGGGAACATGCCCTCAAGTTTTTTGGCGACCTGAGGGATTGCCGAGTTGAGGCCGGTAAAGGCAGAGTCGGGAAGTTCCCTGACTGCCGCAAAGGCCTTCTTGATGTCTTCGTCTGAAGAGGTTAGGATAGCCTTGACAACTTGCTTCAGACCTTCTGGGCTAAGCTTCTCGGCTGAAACAGTTGCGCCTCCAGCGACAAGGAAATGTCTGAAAGGCTTCTGGCGCAGAATATCGACAATGGCCTCAACGGGCTTGAACCCACAGAAAGCCTCAAACTCCGACAATGCAAGGGCAATTTCGGGTTTGTGGTTGCCGTCGGTGAATGAGTCTGGATCCTCCTTGTGCTTCTTACTCGAAAACTCCTTGTTGGGATGCACTTGCAATGGCAATGCCTTTGAGATTGATAGTACCTTGGGGAGGTACGGAAGCTTGCTGTGACCAAATTTTGTGGTCATTTTCTCTCCGAGGAGTTCCTTGGGATACCGATTCAGAACATCCTGGAGATCTTCGCCTGTGCTGGCGACATAAGATGGTAGGACGGGGTAAGTACCCATCCACATCTCAGCATAAGGCTTGTCTTCGTCAATCTTGAAATCCTGCTTGCCATCTCCGTCCCATCCCGGTGTCTTTTCACAGAGTCGCGCAGCGAGAGAGTTGGAGCCTTGCTTGCCCCATGGGTATTGGTTGCAGCTGCAACGAAGCTGATAAAAGGGGGCTGCTGGTGTTGACATTGTATAGATAGGTTGATGCAAAGTAAGCTGAGTTTAATTTACTAAAAGCTTTGAAACGGGGTCTGGAAGAGAAAATCTTGTTGAAATATGTCTGAATATGGTTGATATAACGTTACAGACTGGGTCGTCATCTTGTCATCACAGTATCGTTGACGTCAGGTGAGATATGTAACTGAACCAAGGTTGCACAATTCAAAGCTCTCATTTGGCCCAAAATAATTACATCACTAGATTCTGAAATATCTACGTACAGTCTCCGCAGAGGCCAGACCAGACTGGCACGTTAACGAATGAATTAGAAGTTTCAAGAGCTCGATCCCGATCCGACCGGACTTGGCTTCCGGTAATGGCCCGCTTTTCTCAGGACATGTCCCGAAACCCCCGGGCTTGCTCAACGGGCGTAACGGACTACGGACTCTTAACTGTCTTTACACATGAGTCAATAGTGAGGTATGGACTATGAGACTTTCTATGGGAGATGTATGTGATTGTAAATCTACACTCTATCAACTTGATAGATCCGGAGAGTATTATGGACAAACATCGGCTGGATATCTTGACCCTGATTATACATAAAACACCATAGACGGCTGGGTTATTATCAAGCTGGAACTGCAGTTCCTAACAAATGATGCCAATCAAGATATTTTAGTACGGTAAAATGAAATAAGGCCAAAATGTCACTTTCGTTTCATGGTTTCGACAAGACGTTCTCCTATAATTGCTAATGCAGTCCCTACCCTGAACCAAAGCGTGGACCTTTATCAGTCAAACTAATTTTCTATAGACCTGGAGTTGGTACTATCAACCTCGTCGAGAGTAAAACGCTCACTTTATAGACCAAATATGAAAGATGCAATAGCATACTGGATTCTCCCTTATTGAGAAGCCTGGGATATGAGGTATACTAGTACCTCGAACCAAGGATGACTGTTAAAAGATCTTATATTTATGTCAATACTTCTTTTAGGATTAGTATTGAACCAAGTTCGGATTATAGCATCTGCTATCCCCTAAAGAAGCGAAGGTTTATAACGAAAAGTGATTTGAAGCGCTTCGCTTACTCAATAGGGAGGTGGACCAGAATTTGGTTCACATATGCATATCGATACCTTCGTGAAAGCTATTGACAGTTCCTTAACTCTGAACCGAGCAGTAATAAAGGCACAGTAATGGGGTTGGTATTCAAATTATGACAAAACCTTCACCGCAGCAGTCAAAAGATTTGACTTGGGCAGCAATAGGTGGACCAGTAAATGCTTGATCAGTCAGTCTTGTGATCAGGAAGCGCACATGCTCGGCCAAGTTACTGAGAATGTATCGGCTCCGTCGTCAATCTTGAATCACATCACTTGAATCGGCTGGCTCTCATACCCCGACACATCGAGGTAGTTTGCGGTGTGACAAGCGAGCCTCGTGGCTAATTTGGCATGGTCTGATGTAACTCCGCCCACCTACTCGGATGTGCGTTGATTATAAGTGTTGCTTGTATTGAGGATGATGGGCTGATCACTTTACTAAATGTGATATTAAAGTAGAACATTTAACACTGAAAACAGACTTTGTGAAGTTTACAAGACAACTTATACGCATGGTCACATATCAGGCCCCGTGGCGCACGCTTCGGTATAGAGTTGGGTCGCATAACAGGCCACAGCGACCCTTTGAAAGAGATCAAGACCCCTGCAGCAGCGGGCCGCTCGTTGCTACGGATAGGGCGGGACTCGATGTTAGTTCTGTGAAGAATGGGCCAATAGCACGTGGAAGAAGGGTTCCTGGCTAGGATGAGGCCAGCGTCACTTGCATTAGCTCCAAGTCATCAGACGAGGGTATACGGATGGGTTGTGCAGAAGAAGCTACAGTGATGTATTATCTCTACTTATCCTGAGGATATTTATATAAGGCCTATATAGTAATAAATTTATCAATGTCGCAACAAAATCATGATGGATATTTTATACTTTTATCTATATGAGCAAATTGGTCAACTTGTGATCAGAAAGAACTGAGAACTCGATGGTATTTACTAAGGGAGGATATTTCGTGATTCCAAAGGGTTTCCAGAGTAGGAGAAGCCCAACGATTCATCGAGTGTCCGGATACATTGTGATAAGACAATCTATATCCTTGTAGACATTCTCAAGAGTGCCTAGGCCGTGAATTGTGATGCCTAAAAATGGTGTAAGTGAACGCATCAGCATTTCGCACTCAGTCGAACAGGCACCGGCGTTTCGCACTTATCCACCTAATTAATAACGCGGCCCATAAACAAACCTACAAAGAACTAGGTAGTCTGTGATACCAAGTAGTGCTAATATCATGCCGGTTAAGATGAAGTTGCCGGCGGTTAAGAGCTGAGGCTTAGACAAGCCAGGAATGGTACAGCCACAAGGCCCAAGACACGAGGTCGTTGACAAGGCACCTCAGCAACATTACTGGCTGCAGATATTGGGCCTAAGATAGTCCATCAGGCGGTTGCTGATGCAGTTAGGCACTAAAAGCTCATGTTGGGGTGCTGGAGTGGAGATGAATGCCGCGATGAGACGGCGACTGGGATGACAAGAGCCAGTGGTGATGGAATATGGGTATGCTATACTTGACGGTGAAACGGGCGCCCAATTGATAACATGAAATTGAGCTTTAAGTAGACCTTTCAAGATTGAAGTACTGCAGTTAATAAGCAGGTACTGCAGGTAGAGAGAGATTGGAAGGTGGGCAGATGTATTTGGTGGTCTCCAAAATCAGAAGGTGCCTGCCTCTGTTAATTCTCAGTCTCGAAGCCTCCAACTTGGCCATCATTTCACTCCGTATTCCTCTTGGCTCAATCCTTTTTAATCATCCCCTCATCTAAATGCGGTGTTTTTTGTTTGCTCTCTACCTAACTAACGCAGTAACAAAAGATCATTCTTGGCAGCTTCATCACTGGGGCATACCCTTACCGCGCTTCTAGACCCCCCTGGAACCCATTTCGTCACCGCCGTACGCCAACTGGGCCTGACAGACCCCGCTCCCCATTAACCTCAACCTCGACCTCGACTCGTCGACCTCCAAGTTCATCCTTCACAACCTCCACGAGACGCTTCACTCTTGACTGTGGTGTCTGCTCTCCGACGTCGACTTACATCTTCCACAGGCGGCACTACTCGTGGACGGCCCCTGTCGACAGCGCAGCCCATCTGCGTCCCCCTCAAGCTTACTTCTCTAGGTAGCTCTCTCAGTCGGCTTCGCAGCTTGCCCCCCCCGCCGCTATCGCCCCCAAATCATCTCCCAACGACGACACGCCCCAAGCTCTCGCTACCGCCACGCACTTCGGACGATCCACCTAGAT
>JAATHB010000496.1:0-16028 GCA_014822075.1 Fusarium buharicum | reverse complement strand
GTAATAATATATAAGAAACCTTCTTGCTAACTATATAGTTTTTATAAGGTAGATAACAAAAGTATAAAAATCAGCAGTAAAGACTGGTCATTCCAAGACACACGAGAACAATACTTAAGAAAACAATAGGAATGGCCCATTTTGTGGCTGGTGAGAAGATCTCTATGCTTCTGCTTGGACTCCTTTTTTCCCTAGCTTGGTTGGGTTTGAATGGCTTCCCATTCAGCCATTCTCTTTGACAGAATAGTGCTGTAATGCTGACTTGTTTGCCCCATCCAACATTGCCGCAAACGTGTTTTCAGCCCAACCTCTTGAAATTTCAACTCTCTTCATCATTTTTCTTATAATACAGTCACTGTCTCGTTGCAACAACTAGATACCTCAAAGAGGATATCACCACCTTAACAACCTACAATGTCTGCCCTTGGTTTGGCGGGGTTCGCACCGCCTCAGGCCGTAGCCTTGCTTGTGAGCCTCACCACCACAACCCGTCTTCACTCACTGACTCATATCGCATATCACATAATACAATATATTAACTCATAACCACAGGTCGTCTACTGTCTCGTCTATGTCATCCCTCTCTACTTCTCAGCAGCCACCAGGCCATCGCCCACACGCTCTAGAGATGCGCCCCAAGCCATCCGGGCGCGCATCTTTGTCGTCTCGCTATCAACGGCCCTTTGCTCCCTTGTGACGCTCTACCTCCTCTCGTCTCACGGCGCCATAGCCGTCCATGAGCCCTTGCATTTCATGGGCTACTGGCCTGTTGGGGTCGTCGATGCCGCCCGGGCCTTGTGGTTGACAGCCTTGCTGTTCGCGGGCCCTCTGTATGAGTCTCTTGTCATCGATGGCGCTGCTCAGCAATGGCTTCGTCTTGAGCCTCTAAGGGATCTCTGGACGGACTGGCCAACCTGGAGAAACATGGTAGCTGTACGTGCCCCTGTCAATCCCTCGACTCATCCCCACAGTCATCTACACCGCTTGCCAACCCATGTACTGATTGTTTCCAAAGGGTCCCATTACTGAAGAATGCCTCTTCCGTTCTGCTGGCGTCCCGTTACTCCTCCGTTCCGGGGCCAGCCTTACCGGCACAATCTTCATGTCGCCGCTCATCTTTGGTCTAGCTCACCTCCATCACTTCTACGAGTTCCGCATCACGCATCCTCGTACTCCTCTACCTGTTGCCATCGCACGGTCTCTGCTCCAGCTCTCTTACACCTCCTTGTTTGGCGCATATGCCACCTTCTTGTTTCTGAGAACCGGTAGCTTGCTGGCTGTTGTGATCGTGCACACTTTCTGCAACTGCATGGGGCTTCCTCGTGTTTGGGGCCAGCTCGACCCGTACTGGTTACCAGAGGGTGATCCGTCCGGAGCTTCGTCTAGGAAGATTTGGACGGCCATTTATTACGTACTCCTGGTGGGCGGCCTCATGGCCTGGTGGCAGAACTTGTACTCGTTGACCGAGACACCCATGGCTTTGGCCGAGTTCTAAGATTATTGGTTTCATGCACACGATATGCTGCTTGGAAGTGCTATATATCGCATGAAACATCCCTCTGACAACCGCGCTTTGGCCCTATCCAGATGTTGGGTTCACTGCTAATAAGAAGGCTAGTTCAGTTCACGTCTGTGCATTTAATGAGCCTCAATGCACCAGACGTCAAGATCTCGATCGTCATCCAGTCTATAGTATAATCCAGCGTCCTTGAATGACTTGCCTACCTAGACAACGTTCCTATTAACACGGTACTCTTAACATCACCCAGGCTTTTTTGAGGGGGTTCTTTGTTCTTGTCATTGGTACATAAAAGGAGTTCTTCTACAACTCCCGTCTCAATTGGACTGAATGGTGATGTCTAAGTATACACTAACAATAATACAGGGGTTGAGTTGTGAAAAGCCAACGAGAGCCGTGCAGTCGTTTCAGGAGGGTACAGGTGGGATCTGTTGTTTCGTTTGTTGTGTATCACTATGCCTATGAGGCTGGTGTCGTAAAGCCTGGCATAGACCCTGGCATCGTAAAGTCGTCATCGTCTCCGTCTCTCGTCCCTCGACGATGCCGAAGTGATCCTCGATCCCTAATCTCTGCATCTCCTCCATGTGCCTCCTCCCGGTCTCGGCCAACATCCTTACTCCTTGACCGGCTGATGGATGTGCTTCTCTCGGACAGTGCATCATCTGGGCCTCTGGTGTTCTTCTTCCTTGGCCACAGACTGGGAAGCGCAATCTCCTGAAACCGAGGCTCAACAGCTCGCTCGTCAAACCATCGATGGAGTCGAGCTTCGACTAGCTGTGCGATCTTGGGAATATTCTGCAGTTTGGAACGGCTGCCGACAAGGCTTCGAATAGAAAAGTCCAATCGATAGTCGTCCAGGAAGTTGAAGATCATTCTAGTCGGTGTAGACTGAGAGGGGTTGCTAGGAATAAAGGAGATTGAGAGAGTTCCACTAAACCTGACAACAGAGACGGCCAACGCAACAGGCAGCACAGCGGATAACTTCTTAGGATAGTTGAGAAGAAGCTTCGTCTCCACAGCAAGCGTGAGCATATCGCTCAGGTCAACGTCCATCCGAGCTTGAAGACGGGTACCATCTCTCGCTGCCTTGTCTGGGTCAAACCTCTTTCCAGGGTCAAGACTCACACCATCTTCGTCGACAGGAATGATGCGGCAGTTACTCAGAATTGGGAAATCCTCGCCAAGACTCAGCTCTGTAACTCTGATCTCATCGACAAAATCGGGCCTCGATGTCCCATTCAACGCCTTGTTGAGTGAGTCGAGAATCGCATCATCGTGCTGAGCATCACTGCGAAATTGAGCAATGGTCTGTCCAATGAGAACATTGAACCAGTCGAGACTCTCGGGCTGGTGGCTGTTGACGTTGTAATAGGTCTTGCTGAGGATGGACCCGATGGTGAGTGGAGGAGGATTCCTGAGAACGGTAGACTTCTTGCGATTCAGCTCCTTGTCTTGAATATTGCCGGAGCTGTGTAAGCTGAGCAGGGAACGTTTGTGTGCAAGAGTCCTTGTCCGTCTCTCAGTGGCTCGTAGAGAAGCAGTGACGTCTGGTGAAGGAGGGTCACCGAAGATGAAGAATTTGATAAAGGCAGCCAACACCAGAACCACCGAGAGCTGTCCAACTATAAGGCCTTGGGTAAAAGATAAGCTGTAAAGAGAGAGTATTGTGTCAGATTAAAGACTTGTCATGATGAAGAGTCTTGTGTTAACTCACGTCGGTTCAGCGGACTGAGGACAAGTATCGCTGGCCACGATTGCAGGCTGAGGGTCCAATTGGCTACTCAAAGCCATGGCTCCCTTATTTTGAGGTGTTGAGGGGCCTTGAGTGAAGTTGTTAGGTGAAGATGAAGATGAAGTGCCTAGCTCATGATGACTTGGGACCGGGAAGGACGGGGAAGCTTGACGGGAGCTGTAGTTGGAAAGTGGGGCTCACCTCATGGGCCGCCTGCCTTAGGTACTTCATACAGTATACCTAAGGTTTCCATATCTCAAAGGGTTGCTACAATATGTATTATGTAATCACATACATGACATCCCAGAGGTGGCCTTCCTGTTAACAACAATCATCAACACCAAAGAACATCAATCAACCACAACTTTAATTGTAATTTCCATTCTTGGGGGAAACTCTGTTCACTCAGTCACTCCACCCATAACTTCTGTATAGTTACGTGCAAGACATAACTCTTTGCGCGGCCTCGGCGAGCCGCTCCAGCCATCATCATGGACGTCGCCCAGGCAGTCTCAGGATACATCAACAAGGTGGTTGCGACGAACGATGCGTCGTCTTCCAAGATGAAAATCCTGCTACTCGATAGAGAAACCGTCCCCATTGTCTCGACTGCAGTCACACAGTCTTCGCTTCTCAATCATGGGGTATATCTCACCGACCGCTTGGACAACGCGGCCCGCGAAAAGATGCGACACCTGCGATGTTTATGTTTCGTTCGACCATCGCCTGAATCAGTCCAACTTCTCATAGATGAGCTACGGGATCCCAAGTACGGAGAGTACAATTTGTACTTTACAAATGTCATCAAGAAGTCGGCTTTGGAGCGCCTGGCTGAGGCCGATGATCACGAGGTAGTCAAGTTAGTCCAGGAGAATTTTGCCGACTATATTGTCATTAATCCGGACCTCTTCTCTTTCGGTCTCACACTTCCACAACAGCGCATTTGGGCTGGTAGTCCAGATACGTGGAATCCAGATTCACTACAGCGATGCTCCGAAGGTCTCATCGGTGTCCTGCTCTCCCTCAAGAAGAAGCCACTCATCAGATACCAAAAGACAAGCCCTCTAGCAAAGAAACTTGCAACCGAGGTCCGATACCTCATGACTCAAGAAGACTCGCTATTTGATTTCCGCAAAGTTGACACCCCTCCCATTTTACTCGTCTTGGACCGCCGAGAAGACCCGGTAACGCCGCTGCTCACTCAATGGACATACCAAGCTATGGTTCACCACCTTTTGGGCATCCATAATGGACGTGTTGATCTAAGCGATGTCCCAGATATTAGCCCAGAGCAGAAGGAAATTGTTCTATCCCAGGATCAAGACCCATTCTTCAAGAAGAACATGTTTCTGAACTTTGGTGACCTTGGCGGTAACATCAAAGAATACGTTGGCCAGTTCCAGTCCAAGACGAAGAACAACGAAAACATCGAGTCGATAAGCGATATGAAGCGCTTTATTGAGGAGTATCCAGAATTCAGAAAGCTCTCTGGAAACGTCAGCAAGCATGTTACCCTAGTGTCGGAGCTTAGCAGACGTGTAGCAGCCGATAATCTGCTCGAAGTCAGCGAGTTGGAACAAAGCCTGGCTTGCAACGAAAACCATGGTACTGATGTAAAGGTACGCTTGCTCTCACAGGGCACTTGAACAACGCTAACTCGAAAACCAGAACATCCAGCGACTCATTCAGTCTCCAAATGTCACTCCAGAGAGCAAAGTAGGCCTTGTCGCCTTGTACGCTCTTCGCTATCAAAAACACCCCTCCAACTCTCTACCGATGCTCACAGATCTTCTCGTAGCCGCCGGCAATGTATCACCTCGCGAGGCGGATCTAGTGGGCAAGCTAGTGGCGTATCACACATCTCTTCAAGCGTCACAGTCTCAGGGTGGAATTTCCGAGATCTTCGAGTCAGCGGGCATTTTCTCCGGCACCTCCAACCGCTTTAAGGGTCTAAAGGGGGTGGAGAATGTCTATACACAACACAGCCCACTCCTTGAGACCACCTTACAGAACTTGACCAAGGGACGGCTTAAGGACCAACAGTATCCCTTTGTCGAGGGTGGAGGGTCTACCAAGGACAAGCCTCAGGATATCATTGTATTCATTGCTGGAGGTGCTACTTATGAGGAGGCCAAGATGATTGCAGAATTGAATGTATCAAGCCCAGGTGTGCGAGTTGTTTTGGGAGGTACAACAATTCACAACTCGGCGACGTTCTTGGAAGAGGTGAATGACGCCGTTACTTCGTGGCCGGAGAGCCGGGGTAGGAGGTGAAAGCGCAGTGAAGTCTTGGATGAGGGCTTGTTTCAAGTGCAACGATGACTGAGCATGACTACAACAGACTTATAGCTAATAATTGATACCATATGGCTGCAATTACTCTTGTACCTGATACCTCTATCATGGCAGAATCGAGTTGCCCATGTAAGAGTGTACATTTGTACATGCTATTGTGCGTTTTAATTGGACCAGGTCCTGGTTGGAGACTTTTAGCGTGACTGTCCATTCAGAAATTCGAAATTCGAATATTAGTCGTCATGAAGGCAAACTTTACAACCTTACCCTCAACAAGATGAAATGCGTTCTTTACTGAGACCCAGGACAGCCGTGTTACGGCGTCAATGGCCAGTTACCAGGCGGCGGCATCTTGCAACTGTTTCCAGCGACTCGAGGTGAGACAAATTTCCCATCATGACAAATCAGATCTAACTCTCCTCCAAAGGCCATTTGATGTCGTGGTCATCGGAGGTGGCCATGCTGGCGCCGAGGCATGCGCTGCTGCCGCACGAGCTGGTGCACGAACAGCATTGATTACTCCCAAGACTGACAACCTGGGGACGTGCTCATGCAACCCGAGTTTCGGTGGTATCGGCAAGGGCACAATTATCCGAGAAATCGATGCGCTGGATGGTCTGGCAGGAAGGGTCATTGATAAGGCGGGCGTGCAGTTTCACACACTGAATCGACGAAAGGGCGCAGCTGTTTGGGTTTGTCATTGTGGTCAAGTATTGCAGGACACGGCAACTAATGGAAATTTCTAGGGACCCCGTGCTCAAATCGATCGCGAACTGTACAAGAAGTATATGAAGGAAGAACTCTCTTCGTATCCGAATCTATCCATCGTCCTCGACAGCGTATCCGATATTGTCCTCACGTCCCAAGATTCAACCGATGGCGCAACAAGTCACATTTCTGGTGTGCGGCTCGAATCCGGTCAAATCCTCCCTACGAGCAAGGTCATTATCACGACGGGAACATTTCTTGGAGGCGAAATCCACATTGGCCTAACAGTTTATCCTGCTGGCAGAATCGGCGAAGCGGCGACATTCGGCCTAAGCAAGTCACTGCGTGATGCTGGCTTCCAACTTGGCAGACTCAAGACCGGCACACCCCCTCGAATCGACCGAGAAAGCATAAACTATGACATTCTGGAGAGGCAATACGGTGATGACCCACCCTCTCCGTTCAGTTACCTTAACGAGACGGTGGCTGTTCAGGAACAGCTCACGTGCAGCGTGACGTACACAAACGAAAGGACTCACCAAATTGTACGTGAAAATCTCGACAAGACGATACACATTCGAGAGACTGTCAGAGGCCCACGATACTGCCCCTCCCTCGAGTCAAAGGTCATTCGGTTTGCCGACAAAACTCGACACATCGTGTGGCTAGAGCCTGAAGGGTTTGACAGCCCTGTGGTTTACCCAAATGGCCTTTCCATGACAATACCTGCGGAGGCTCAGGAGCTGGCTCTCCGTACAATTCCAGGACTCGAAAACTCTAAAATGCTGCAGCCTGGATACGGCGTCGAGTACGACTACATTGACCCACGTGGCCTCAAGTCGACTCTGGAGACAAAAGCCATCAGCGGCCTGTATCTGGCCGGTCAGATTAATGGGACAACAGGGTATGAGGAGGCTGCTGGTCAGGGCGTCCTCGCAGGTATCAATGCAGGTCGCTCGGCAAAGGGACTCCCAGGCGTATCTCTCTCACGAAGCGATGGGTATATTGGTATCATGGTGGATGACCTTATCACCAAAGGCGTTACAGAACCATATCGAATGTTTACCTCTCGTAGCGAATTTCGCATGGCCGCGCGTGCTGATAATGCCGATTTTCGACTTACACCCAAGGGCTATGAATGGGGCGTCATTTCCGACAAGCGCTGGAGCAAGCATCGTGATGAGCGCCAGCAGATGGACGACCTCACAAAGGCCCTACAGTCCATATCTCTCAGCCCAGCGCAATGGGCTGAAAGGGGTTTCCATGTAAAACAAAACACCACCCGTCGCGACGGCCTCGACATGCTCCGCTTGTCCAGCACAAACACGCGTATCGAGCTCGAGCAGCTTGCATCGGTGGTGCCGAGTATAATGGATTTCTCGCCGCGCGTACGCAATCGTGTCGCAATCGAGGCCTTTTACGCACCATATATCAAGATCGCTGAAGCGGAGCGCAGTCAGTTCACAAACGACGAGCGCGTGCGCATCCCCCTCGATCTCGACTATGGCGATATCCCTGGCCTCGCAATGTCGGAGAAGGAGGCCCTCAGGGTGGCGAAACCAGAGAATCTCGCACAGGCGAGACGTGTCGAGGGGGTGACTCCAGCAGGAAGTTTACGTCTTCTCGCATACGTTCGGCGGCGGCCGGTTCGGGCTGTATCAAGAGATGCAAGAAAACCAAGAGAAGCAAAAGAGATATCTTAAAATCTTGAATGGGCAACATCACAACACTCGAATCATGAAAAGGAAGATAACATGTACATTAGGAATGATAACGCATAGACAACGGTGAAAATTCAGACCTGGCGTTCTGTGTGTGGGAGGCAAGGCCATGTAATATAGCACTATCAAAAGTATAACTTAAGCATTTTCTTTTGGCTCAAGGTTTTCCAGAGTTGATAAACTCCAGGCTAAGACTCATGGATGCAGAATTTATCTTTCTAACAAACATTGATTTGAACTTTGATACGTAAGGGGGTATACATAGCATGGTAAGCTCAGAGTTACGGACCGTAACCATGTTGTGCCTTTATCCTTTCGCTTCTTTTACTTTCTTGTTTTTGACTCAAGCTTGGTCCGTTTCCGAAACTAAGCCAAACCGTGGTCGTAGGGCTGGCTCTTCCACATGGTGTATGTTTCATCGACTACCAATAGTAATTAATTCTCGTGTAGGGGGTATTTAAGGCTTTTTCGAGGTTGGCTTATTAAGAATCTTAACGGCATCCTTTGTGTAGATATAACTTGCTCCGCTCCAGACGGTCGTAGCAGCTACGACATATCTAAACCACCATTTGCATTAGAAGAATTACCCCGCAGGGAGGCAAAAAAGGAACTCACTGCATAATTGTCAAGGCAGGTGACAAGTCGGTACTCAGAATGGGCGCAGCCGTGGTGACTCCGACGAGGGCAAGCTGCAGAAAAGTGTTGTACTTGCTAATGGTCGTGGGGTGCACTTCGGCAGAGGGAAGTGAGAAGTCCCAGTAGCGAGCAAATGTCTTTGGAGGGGGTAGGGAAATCCAGCGGTAGTAGATTGCAGAGATAGCAAGGCCGACATCACGGCCGAGGATGATACCAGCGCACCAGACTTGACATGTTAGCTTACTTAGAGTTGTCGTGATGGGAGGGATGACGCACTGGGCAATGCGCCCTTGATAGCAAGACAAATGGTTAGGACAGTCATGAGGGTCTTATCGGCCATGGGATCGATAACAGTACCCACGACAGTCTTGCAATTCCAGCGCCGCGCAATCCATCCATCGAGAAGATCTGTCACGCCGGCGTATGCAAAAAGGCCGACGGCCCAGGCGTGCTGGTCATGCAGGACGAGGTATCCGATTACTGGAGCTGCGGCGAGGCGTGTAAATGTTAGGATATTGGGCAGCGTGTAGATGTCTTCGTGGAGGACGGCGGCAGCGGAGCGGGGTGTAGTACCATCGTGGTGTGTCGTAGGAGGAGGTTGTGATCTATGTTGGGGTCAGTCTCGCATTGAGTTGTGATGATGGAGTCATCCTCACCCAACACGCTTCTCGTCTGCTTGCTTCTTTTCGGTCTTTTGATCTAGCCATGACTGCGCCTTTGTGAAGAAGAGACATCGTGGAGTTGTTGATGTCGCTATCGTCGGTCTGGGCGCAAACCTCATAGCAGCAGGTCTTGTTTTTGCAGCACACCTTGTCGTCGCCCGCCAAGCCAACCTCGCAGAAAGAATCATCTCTATTTTTTTGCAATCGGGCGCTGCCCAAGCCCTCTCGTCAATCGCTCGCTTTTTCGTCTCAATTCGCCCACAAGAATATCTTCTTGGGGTATCTGACGATGGAGTTGTCGTTGAGTCTAGGGAATATCGAACCCCGTTAAAGACCCCAGAACCCCGCTATGTTGAATAAAGTTGCAGTCCATTGGTCACTGAATTCCATTGTTCAGTTTCTTTGATTGGGTTAATTAGTGGCTCTACATGTTCAAAGCCAGGATACGATAATAATAAAAGTTTGTGAAGCTGATAGTTTTTGCAACTGAACGATAGGTGACATAACGTATTTGGGTACTTTGATTTTATTGGTACTGGTGAGGTCGTCTTCCAACGGCAAAAATGTCTTTACTTAGGTACATTATTTGTGTTAGAGCCATGGTCAGGCTGCAATGTATCTTTTGAGATCACCCATGCTTCTCCTCTTCCGATGACCTACCTACTAATTTGATTTGATACGATATTAAAGATTTGCCGAACCTCGTTACCTTGATGATTCTCTCGTCTAAAGGCGCTGTATCCCGCCGGAGAACCCCCTTGGATTCAATTGTTGATCCTGGCCCGAGGACATTGAGGTTTCCAACACACCGACGACATGGAGAAAACCGGCGGCACCAGTCTATGATCACAGCGGAGGTGTCAACATTGCAAGTTTTTCGGTGCAATACAGTGCATGGCTCTATCCGTTCTATGATGCTCTTATCACGGCCCTAAACACCTAGGTCAATTATATGTTGTTTTCAATCGTTGTTAAACGAGCCTCATGCGATAGAGTAGTATCTCGTATTGATTGTTGCCGTGGGTATTCTATCCTAGTGTTGGCGGACTACAGTTGGCATTTAGGGCGTTCAGTGGACAGTTGGAGAAAGCCATGGCTGAGCTGTAGACGTCATTATCTCTCCATCTCTTGACTGTTTGGATCAATCAGGCCGGGGGTGGACCGCTATATTCCAGCAACAAGTACCGCAAATACAAGAAGTACAAAGAAACAATGTAATAGTTTGTTCCTAGAGTCATGGTCATTATTCACAACAATGATGGTGGCTAGGTGGCAGCCATCGACGATCAACGTGAGTTCTCTAGGGTAGCACCAGTGCCTGAATATCCCCTGTAATCAAGGTAAGTAGCTGGAGCTGCCACAAAACTGCAACACGAGGGCACGTGATCTCGCGTTTAAAGCAGGGATATTAATAACACGGGCTAGTCTTTAACTTAACGACTCCCATCGAATAAGGCGTTTGCAAACTGTAACCATCCAAATTTTAAAAAGCTCACTTTCGAAACCGTCAACCGAAACTCAGTTGACCTCCCCAAGAACCTTGCCCTGAAAAACCGCTGGAGCTCAACGACAGAATGGCCGGGTCTCGCCAAGATCCCATCGACTTGGAGAGTGATATGGACGAGGACGAGGCGTTACGCTATGCTATTGCCCTTTCACTCCAGGAACAAGAGGTCCAAGTCGAGCAAAGTTCGCAGATCCCGAACGCCTCGACATCGACTTCACCCCGGAATGGGACTGGCTCGGGCGGGGCGTCCCTCGGTCTGCTCGCCCTTGATCGCAAGAAGATGGAAGAGGAAAGGCTTCAGAGGTTGGCCAAGAGGCGCCGCTCGCTTACAGAAGACGAAGACGATGTTGCACAAGTTCCACCATCAAAGAGAATGACGCCGTCTGAACCGCCCAGGACCTTGGCTGGATCTTCATCCCCCAACCTGCTGCCATTTCCAGAAGGTGCTATCAAAAGGACATGGGCGAAGGGATACCCTCGAACCTCCGAAGACATCCAGATTGAGGAGGTTCTCCAGAGGGACAAGCTAGAGCTTGCTCTACTCAGCTCGTATCAGTGGGATGATGAATGGCTCATGTCCAAAATCGACTTGAAGAAGACCAAGTTGGTCCTCCTGGCATTCGCCGACAGTGAATCACAGGTGTGTATCAATCATCGAGCATGACTCGTTCGGGATGTCCCTCGGTAGACTCGTCGAATAGGACAAGACTCGGAGACTGACGACGAATCTTGTCACAGAAATCAGACATGCAATCGAATGCGCCACCGGGCATCAAGTTCGTCTTTCCGGCAATGAATGGACCTGGGGCGATGCATTCCAAACTTCAGCTGCTCAAGTACCCCGACTATCTTCGAGTTGTGGTCCCAACAGCCAATCTGGTTCCCTATGACTGGGGCGAGACCGGCGTTATGGAGAACGTTGGTAGCTGAGCGAGGGTGCTTTTGATGGCGCCCAAGATGATGAATCGCTAACAAGTTCCCCAGATGGTCTTCTTGATCGACCTACCTCGATTAAAGGACTCCGCGCTTTACCAGCCAACCGCATTCAGCACCGAGCTCGGCCGATTCCTGTCAGCAGCTGGCGTTGGGGAGAGTATGGTCAGCAGCCTCACCAACTATGACTTTTCGCAAACGAAGCACCTTGGCTTTGTGTACACCATGTAAGCCCATCCAGACTTCCAGCATTAGACCATGACCTGATGGTGATGCCCGGACCTGCATGGGCAATGTGCTGATATCAGATTCTAGCCCAGGAGGACATCTAGGAGAATCACTTAGGCGAACAGGTTAGCCAACGTGCATGATTTTGCGATTCTCGTGCAACAATGGCTGACGTCGTCCAGGATACAGCGGGCTGGGCGCCAGTGTGGCTTCTCTTGGGCTAGCCACCGACGATCCAATCGAGGTGGACTTTGTGGTGGGTGCCGTCACAGCCGCATACCAGTCAAAAGACCACTGATACTAACAGCGGGTGAACCATTAATTCAGTGCGCCTCTCTTGGGTCCCTCAACTACGACCTGGTGGGCGCAGTGTACAAAGCGTGTCAAGGTGAGGACATTGATACTGTGCACCCCCTTCGACTGTTCACCCCACACATGACACTTGATTGCGATGATGTGGACTGACGATTCGCCTGATGCGCGACATACACAGGAGACGATGGCATGGCCGAATACAAGTCGAGAATAGGCCGAGCGGGCGCAGCAGCTAAAAACAAGGCGTTGAACCCTTGGAAAGAAAAGCTAAAGGACCGTTTCCGAATATATTTTCCGACAGACGAGACTGTCGGCAAAAGTCGTGGTGGGCGCAATGTGAGTGTGCAGTGCAGTGCAGTGCAGTGAAATGCAGATCCTGAATTACCGACCGGAGAATCCTCACATGCGAACAACACCACAACACAAATGACAAGCTAGACCAACGCTAACTCTTGAGGGCGCTGATGCAGGCTGCGGGCACCATCTGCGTCCAGCCCAAATGGTGGCGCTCGTCAACTTTCCCCACTGAACTCGTGCGGGACTGCGTTAACACTAGAGATGGGCTCTTAATGCATAGCAAGATGATTCTGGTACGCAAGTCAGGCGCTCTATCTCAGACGCAAGCGGGAAGTCAAAGTCAATCGAAGAAACTTCCGCAAACGCGCCTGGAGCCGCGACGACGCGACAAAGAGCCGATTAGCTCAGCGGAGCCGAAAGCGGAAGATACGCCTCTTGGCTGGGTCTATGTGGGCAGCGCAAATCTGTCAGAAAGTGCATGGTGAGTGAGACCCTATGTACCACTATCCCACTCAGTGCCATCACCCCTCTTTTTCCCAAGACATGGGGGAAAAAACTTGAGACAACAAGACAATAAGCGAACATCAACGGCTAGTGCCATGGTGCGGTTGTGTAGCGCCCTTTTAGCTGCCTTTGAGGATATTTTTGCAAAGGAGTTAGACGAAACTGTGACGATTATATGAATCTGACGCTGACGGTTGCGGCTGTGATGCGCCAAACAGGGGCCGCATAGTCAAGGACCGAGCGACAGGACAGCCCAAGATGAGTTGTCGCAATTGGGAGAGCGGAGTTGTAGTGCGGATTGACAACCGCAAAACCAGTAGCAACACGGCCAGCTTCAGTGGAAGCACCAGCACCAACAGCACCAACAGCACCACTACCACTACCAAGGTCAAGGCGGCAGAGGCACAGACACGGTCGTGGCCGGCGCAGGCGGGGAAGACATCGGGGGAGCCGGACAAGGGAGGCGATACGAGCCACCAAAGCCAGGAGACGGTCACGGACACAGACGTTTTTGAGGGCAGAGTCCCAATCCCAATGCGACGGCCAGGACGACGCTACCGAGCGGGCGAAGAGCCCTGGTTTTACAGCGTCCAGGGCTGAGTGACGAGGGCGCGTTGGCCAATGCACGTGCCGGCCGTTTTGAACAGCAGGGGGAGACGGAGAAGCTGGTGATGTTGGAGACGGCAGTTGAAGTTGATAACTCTATCGTTCCGTTTTCATAGGGCTACGGGAGTATCTTGTATGTATGGGACTCGGTGCATGGACTAGACTGCCAAGCACGCATGTTAAGTAGTTACACTCATCTGAAGAGAAACAGTACATTTTGGCAGCACTCTATACTTCATACAGCATGTGAATGGCCGGTTAATCGATGTTGCTGCTTCTACTATAATTGTACGTCGTGGTAGTGTAGTGTAATCTATTGTCGGATACTGCTAAGGCATGAAGACGTAATCGTAGCATGTGGGATAATTGTAGCATCTCGATTGTGGCGATGGGATAGCAAGGGCCTTCAAACATGGAAGATACCTGAAGCTGGGGGTTTGAGGGTTAGGTTGGGTTTCCAAATCGACACTCTTCTGCCCTGGCCTGCCTTAGGCCCTGGCTGTCCAGCAAGGTAGTTCGGTACTTAGCGGGCTGACAATAAAATCGGGACAAAGTGCTTCCATTTCTTAGTAATGACACACGATTACAAAAGCCAATTGGAGAATCCCACCCAATGGGAAGCTGAAATGCCGCCTCATCTCATCGGCTCTCCCACTCTCTGGCTTTGTGCCCTCGAGTCGAACATGCAAGAAGGGGATGCTAAGGGGACGCTAGCAGGGATGTGGCAACCCAGGGAAGGAAGAAGATGGAGAGGCTGACCAATGAAGACAAAGCAGAGAGATGGCCTGCAGAACGGCAGGTGCGTCATCCAATGAGAGGCTTGGAAAAGGTACCTGGGACGAGGAACGGGTGGAGGGCGCTAAGAGCGCCCCAGAGACCCACGATACAGGCACCAAAGCCAATGCCGGAGGAAGCTGCATACCATGTCCTTGTCGACTTGTTCATCTCCTTCTCTTTCTTCCTTTCCAGCAACAAGGAACAGGCAAGTTGCGTTAATGAGTACATACGTTGTCCTAATAAACTAGGCTGAGAGACTGGGCAAGGATATGTATCCCACTATCTAGCCGGGGACACGTAGTTGCCGGTAGGGCGTAGTACCTAGGTACCCATGCAGGACAAGTAACATGACATGATACGACGTGGGAAATGCCATGATAACTTAATTGACGCGCGGCAGGATAAAGTAAGGTAAGGCAGTGGAGGTTTAGGTAAGGCGAGCAAGGAAAAAGACAGGACAAGACAAGACACGGACAAGGATCAGCCAGGGGCCCCTAGGTGAAAGAAGAAAACGGGCAGGAAATCTGAATCATCCATCAGCTAAATTAATTACAGACGCAGCACAGCATACCATTCGGCATGTTCCATCTTGACCGTTTCCAGATTGAAAGATTGGGATTGGAGCCCAAAATACAATCAATGGGGAAATCGGAGGGACCTTTTGTTTCCCCCCCTTTGCTGCACTGACACTGGACTGGTCTTGGCTTCTTTAGACCATGTTCCATCCATACCTCAATGCTCGTACTGCGCATATTTGCATCATGCTAGATGAGGTACTGCACTGTACTTTTGCTGTAGACGTGCGTAAGACGGGAGACCCTTAAATGATCGTCACTAAGGTTTGGTATCTATCGTCTCAGGCACGTGCCTGGAACCTGACGCGCCCGTCCATTTGATCCATTGCGAAACCGCAACACAGATGCGCACAAATCAATACTTGATCCCTCTCGTGAGTCTCGTCTCGTCTTTTTTTATTATCAGGCTAGCAAACGTGCACTAGTTTGCACTGCAACGATGTCGGCAATGACAATGACATGGAAGTTGGAGACATGGGGATACCTACTATTTGGAATACAGCTAGCAAAAAATGGGACGGAGCAGATCCTACGACGACAAGAGGAAAATGAAGTCAAGTGAGAGGAAATGAAATGAACTGCTTGCGTCTAAAAAGAAACTAGCTTACTGCATGCGAGCATGTCTCTGACGCCTGTCTGACTCGATCTTGTATCGATATCATTTCTTCGATTGGATGGGATGCAACACCATTTGACATTCTAGACATTACATATTACCCGGTAGCACGAGTCCGGAAACAAGAAGGAAAGAAAAGAAACGGAAGATACAAAAAAGAAAACTCCGCCTCTGCTAACCCGAGACAGTTTTGCCGTCGGGGGCTTGAAGCCGGCGTCGGAAGCCTCGGCCGTCTCCGGGGTTCCTGGCGGGAGGAGGAGGGGAGGAGGAGAGGAAGAGGAGGACAAAGTGACCGCCCGCTTCCTCCTTTGTTGGATGGGGTCTCTAGGTGATCAAATGGGCAAAGCAATGACCATGCCCCATACCATCTCTAGCATACCATGCGATCCAGCCCAGC
>JAATHB010000495.1:0-38687 GCA_014822075.1 Fusarium buharicum | reverse complement strand
ATATATTAAGGAAAGCTTATTTAATAAAGTTAATCTAGCTAATAGAGTAAGTTAATCTATTTAATAGAAGGTTTTAGCGGAGAGTTATATAGGTTAGGAGGAGGAGTTATAAGGGTCTTACTAGAGGATAAATTAAGCTTTAGTCTTGAACATAATGGACTGTTTACTCTCTTGGTAGAACATGAGATAAATAAGCCCATTCCTCCGGCATACCAACAATGTCCATATAGTGGTTGCACTGCTCTCTCTCACGACTTATACGAATCTGACTTCTGTTTCTCCTATAAGCCCATCTCACAGAGTGGCAGAAAGTATAACGGCGACAATTCCCAGCATGACCGTTTTAGCAGGCTTCGTGTACCAGCTGTTTATGCGTTATGGTGACACGAGCCCTCCAACGGGGGATGCGGTTCACTGAGTCTTCCTCAGATAACTCCAGATAGTATAGAAGATAAGTTTCTAATCTATTCAAAGTGAATTTTATTCGAAAGCGCTAATAAATATAGTTTTTGAATGATGCCCTATCTCTTTCTATGTACTCTCAGTCTCCTGAGTTTCTTTTTAGTTCTTCCATTAGATTCCCCACATGCTACTAAAGCATATTCTGGTAAAATTAAAAGAGTTTTGCTTCTCGTCTCTGTAATGTGCCTGTACAAAGCTAACATTGTTGGCATTTGTAAAAAGGTAAGTAGTCGATCCAGAGTAGGGGCCATCGACGGCCTGTCTTGTGTCAACAACATCATAGCCCGACCCCATACATGCCATTAAATCACCTTCAGTCCCATAACCGCTTGTGAACTTTCCACAAGGAGTCCTTCGAGTCTCGATACAAGCAATCGCAATGACAGCAATCCCAAAGGCAATCACGATACCTGTATATATCTTGTACCAGGCTAATGAGATGCAGGGTATAACCGTAGATGTAGACTGCTTAAAGCCAAGGTACCACACGCACAAGAGTGTTGTCGCTGCGAGGAATCCAAGGTAGAAAAGAACAACCACAAAAGCCGTAGCCGTGTAGACATGGCCACCAATTATCGGCGCAATGAATGACAGGGCCAGGATCGTGAGAGCGAGCAAGCTGCAGAGAAATACAAGCCGGAATATTCCACTGGGCCAGGACCTTGAAGGCCTCTGGAATCGAGGCGGTTCAGAAATCATGGGGTTGACTGCTAAAAGCTCAAATGATGTCGTGCTGCAACCAATCGATCCTGGATGAGGGCCTACAGGTACATCTTCTATGGAGGCAAATGAAAACTCATCGGTAAGCCAGAGACAACTGCAAAGTCTCAACAAGCCGAAAAGTGCCATGGGGAAGAAGATGATATCGACAGCCATATATACAGTGAATCTTGGGGCAAGCGGGTCAATCTGGCTGCCCAGCAGGAGAATGATGGCTTGTAACCCTTGAACTGTGACGATCAGAGTCTTGATAGCATCTCTCGATAATAATGAGACCCTATTGTTTTCTGGTAACTGGACGCAATGTGGGCGGCTGTACTTGATGATAGCTTCAGATCCATCCCAGCCGTGGTCAGTCCAGAATAGCGCATTTGTAGCGGCGAAATCAATTTTATCCCAGTTTTTGGCCCGAATTCGTCGGTCGGCAACCACAGCGTACCGCCAGAGGATAGAAGTTGGGTTAAAATGGCATATTTGTTCATGCCAAGATGGTCGACCGGTGCATAGATACGTCGGCGACGGAGCACCGATAAGAACGTGTGCGATGAGAGGAGCGAAACATAAAGTAAGAAGCGTAATCCACTCAGCAATGGTGATATCCTCGCTTTGATATCTCACAGGATGGATATAAAACACCATTGTCGATTTTGGTAAGGATATTCAGGATGATAGGGCTGAACACTGGAGGAAGAGGGCAAGATGAAAAATCTTTTCAACTTGAGCATGCATAGCCAATTGTCAGCGCTACTGAATGGAGAGCGGAATACAGTATCAGGTGACTGGAAATTAAAGGATTTGAAAGATATTCATCGAAATCCAATCAAGCAAGACTATGAGACTTAGTGCTGACATAGGCAGGGAACAGAATCCGAACAAAAGGTCCGGTCTTTGAAAGGAAACTTCGGTTCGAGCATCCCTGTATGTATCCGCTTATACTGAACCCAGGTGGGCTGAGAAAGATGTATGAGGCTAGTCTACGATTCTAGACACATCAATTGCACTAAATATAGCCTTGCCACCAGTATAAAGAAGTATGATAAGGCTAGACTTGCGATAGAGCTAACTTAAGCGTCATAAATATTGGGCTTAGACCGAATCTCGTTTCTCTTTTCGTGCATAATTTGAAAGGTTGATAGTGCACGTTTTATATTATTTAACAATTCGAGTCTTCTCACGTCATGGCAATACATCAAAGCGGCGCAATCCAAGAGACAGCTTTTTCCCTCCCACAATGATGCACAATAACCCCAGCGATGGACTCGACAACAACGCCGTATTGATCAAAGGCACAAAGTAAGCGACCGTAATCTATATATATAACACCCTTCTACAACCTTAGGCGGTGCTTGATTATGGCTAGAACTAACCTAATACGACAATGACGATAGCGAGTATTGAAAACCTTTTCACTTCGCCTTGCGGGCACTAGTACTTGAATCTATAATACACACGTATGTGCATATACAAAACAATCTTCCTGCTGGCCACAAACAGTACATCGATAAAGACGTGTATGACCTGTTTGTTGGCGATAGTCTGGAAAAGCTGGGAATCTTACAAATGTAGAGCTCCTTGACCAGGTGAAAGCCGAGTCTGAAGGTTAAAAGATTAACCTAGATTTATCTCTCACATGCCACTATAAATGGCGATGCCGAGCTTAATTTAAGAAAATTTGGGTTAAGAGGCAATCGCTACATAAAGAATTGTATGCCGGTCGCATTATTGCAGTTGCTCCTAACTCTTTTAAGCCGCGGATAATGAAAGCAGAACACACTTGCACGACAGCTTGCACCATAAGGTGGATCTCAGGCTTATATGCAACTTTATTGAGGCAGTAGTTATGAACCGATACAATTAATAGGCAAGAGTTCGTTACATCTGCGATTCAAAGAGCCTTGGTATATGTTGGATGTTCAAGAAAAATTGACTAAAGAGGTAAGCAGGCGTTGGCGTTTCCCAATTCTGGGAAGCAGGAAAAGCACAACAATCCGCTTTAGCATCCTCTCGCTGACGACCTAGGCTTGAATGCCCGGAGGGATGAAGGAGAGACACGGATACTTGCTTTCTTCCGAGGCGCTGAAATATTTATTGAGATGGAATAGAAGGCACATTGCACTCAGCACTAGCATTTTGCTAAACATAGGGCTATACTGCAGATCTAGTCTATGTCGTAGGAGTTTCTCGATGGCATAACCGTAGACTAATTGAGGACTAGACTGACCGTATACAAGCCTAGCAGATATTTCTCTTACCCGTGGTACAGACGTTACATCCGTTTTTAAAGAGGATAGATAAGCCGATCTAGACGTTCAGCACGATAAGTATACGGGCCTCTCTGGTTAATCAAGGGGTGTTTGGTCTCTTCAGAGGAGACGATAAGGTGTTGTATCCTTGCGTATCATGATGTCTTTATCTCTTTCAAGCCGGTACCGGAATTGTCATTATCTGCCGGATGTATACACCCTTGGCAAGCAAGGACGATGCAACTCATCCACAACTCGTGGCTTGAAGTGTATGCTGACACGATTGCAAGGATTAGAGACTGATAATGAGGGGGAAAACCGGATATTGTTTACCAACGCTGATCCTCACCATCAAAGGAAGCATACACCCGAAGCTCGCGTAAAAAGCATGCGCGGGGTTGAGTTAAGCTTATCTATCGACCTACCTAATACGGTAATTCTGCTTCTCCATCTTCTCCATCTCCTCCTCTCACATCAACTGATAATTTGGAGTTAAATTCCCCGAGTTCTTCTGGCATTTAATGCCGAGGACGTAACGTTGAATGCCAAGATCTCCCCTCAATTACTTCTCATCAACACGGTTAGAACGTGGAGCCCATTGCTACGCAAATACTGGTTGATGTCATGATCTAACATATAACGCGACGATCTTTGCTACCAAGAGGCGGAGTAAATCAAACATGCTCCGATCAAACGCCGATACCGAGGGGCTGTGGAAGCTGTACATAAAGTTGCAGTGATCCAAGCCTCAAGATGTCACGTAATACCGCATTGTACCGTCTTTCGTCCCTCTATCACAGGTTTCTGAGCTCGAAACAATGGTTGGTGGTGTGTCCAATATGGCGCAGCGAGTTTGCACCCTTGCAGCTCTTGCATCTTTCGTTACAGCCCAGTCCGGTGGCATCCAGACAGGCCTACGATATGGCGAGAACTGGGTACCTACGACCAAGGATTCCAGACTCGTTGCCGCCAACTTCCCCGACGTGAACATTACTCTTCGGTCTCCGGCGTTTTTGAATCCAGATAAAGTGCCTGCTCGCTTCTCCAACGGTACCGAGGGGCCAACTGACGATATTGAACTGGGTAAGTTCACGATTCATCATCATCTGACAAGCTTGGCTAACAGTCTAATCAAGACTACTTCATCCGCAATCTTGCTCAGAAGCATGACTGGATGACCTACGAATCGGCAGCTTTCCAGTCCGAGGAAGGTCGTGCCATCCCTTACATCTTCTTGTCCTTGCCAGACTCTGGCAGTGACAAGCTGCGCATTTACCTCCAAGCGGCAATTCACGGTAATGAGCCAGCCGCCGACCAGTCTGTCCTCGCGTTATTGGGGAAGATGGACGCAGAGCCATCTTGGGCCAAGACAATCCTCGAAAAGATGGACATCAAGATCCTCCCTCGGTACAACGTGGATGGTGTTGCCTACTTCCAGAGGCAGCTGGCCTCAAACCTCGACCCAAACCGAGAGCATATCAAGCTCATGCGCGGCCAGTCGAGGGAAATCAAGCGTCTCGTGGGCGAATGGAATCCTCATATTGCCATCGACATGCGTATGTTGTTACAATTTCTTACCTACGAGTTCAGATGGCTAATTATAATGCAGACGAATTTACTGCGCCTACTATCTACGGTGGTCAATACCAGCACGGTGCCGATGCTCTCCTTTCTGGCGGCATCAACCCAAACATCCATTCATCCATTCGCGAGAAACTGCTTGATTTCTTTATCCCAGCTGTCGGAGAGCGTCTCGAGTCCTACGGCCTTCGCTGGGAGCCTTACGTAACTGGTTCTTCCAATAGCACTCCAAATTCGCGTATCAGCTTCACTGAGGCTGTTACTGAAGCCCGCACGGGTCGTAACGCAGTTGGATTGACGCAGACCATCTCATTTTTGCTCGAAATGCGTGGTATTCGCCTCGCCAATCAACATTTCCAGCGTCGTGTTGCCACTGCTCTCATCAAGATCCAGACAATTCTTGAGCTGGCTAGGGACAACGCTGAGGAAGTCAAGTCTATTGTCGAGGAGGCTCGTGAGGAATTCATCAACAGCGACGAGAAAATCATCGTCACAGATTCTTATGTCCAAGAGAATAGGACATTTACAATGGTTGACAGGAAAAATGGCAGTGTTGTTCAGGTCCCCATTGACTTCGAGCGCACTACTCCCTCTGTGGCAAACCTCACCCGGGCTCGACCTGAGGCTTACATCATTCCTCGAACCTGGTCTGATGTTGCTGAGAGGCTTGAGACCCTCGGACTTGAAGTCAAGAAGCTGAGCTACGAATTCAAAGGAACTCTGGATACATTGACCATTGCGTCTTCAACTATTGATACTGAGCTATACGAAGGCACCTATCTCAACACAGTCACAACAAACTCGTCAAGTAGAGAAGTTGTGCTTCCTGTAGGTAGCTTTTATGTGAGTACACGACAGCAGAATGCGGCATTAGCATTCATTGCCTTGGAGCCGGAGAACATCGACAGCTATGTCACATTTAACATCATTCCTGTTTCCGAGGGTACAGAATATCCCATCTTTAGGGTCCCTCGTAAGTAAGTTACAGCGAAGAGATAGTTTAGTATAGCATTAGCAATTCTTTTAGTGCCGCAGTGCTTATACAGAGTAAAGATTCGTTCATCTCGCGTCTAGATTGGAGTTTCGATAGTGCTAGCTCATTAATCCAAGATTATATCATATTTCTATACATCATCTAGACAGACTTCTCGCTTACCGCTTACACGACGGTAGTTTTTAAGATCTCACCTTTGCAAGCCACCAACCTCCTGTGGGCATCGAGAGATCACGTTTACTCTGAGAGAAAGCTGTTCATTATTGATAGATAAACTCTTTCCTTGCCTTCAAGAACTTCTAGTGGCTGGTTTTAGGCAGTACAGGCTTTTAACTCTTTATCAAACCCAACCCCACACATTCCTACAAAGCCCTCACGGGAACGGATCGTATTGTCCAACTCCCAAGCAAACACCATCAACATCGATGCCATCAACCCGCTCCGTTACTTGTCCGCTTGAGCCTCCAAACCGAAGAAGAAATCCACCATTTGAATCGCTGGTAACCATTGGCTTCCATCCCAGCTTTTGCGGGCCATTGTAAGGATCCTCGAAGAATGCAAGAATATGGTCCTGCATCGAGTGACTGACCTGAACCTGGAAATCAGTGGTATTGGCGACATGATCCAAAAGTCCATACGTTCCAAATATTAATGGCGTTTCTGCATTATGGTATGCGCCAAGCCAGTCGTAAACGTTCAAGTTGGGGAACTCGGCGGCGTATTGGAAGCGGAACACAGGTATGTCCAACCGATTTCGCCATGTCGTTGAGTTTAAGAGAGAACAAACTGCGAATGGGACGTTCGCAGCGTCTACCATGGCTTGGTCAGGGCCTTCAGTTATATTGGCTGGCGGCCAAGGAAGAATCAGCGAGGAAAACTCATTGGACGTCATGGACAACATGGTAGGTCGAAGTGCGATCTTCCCCGCCTCTGCTTGTGCCTTGTAGTCAGAGAAGAGGATACGTTCATCAACAATCGGGTTAAATGTCAGCGGTGGAGTTTGGCCTCGGTCTCCGTACTGCCCGATGAAGTTGGTGATCTGTGCCATTGATACCTGGCGCATGCAATCGAGCTCCGCCGCACCATTCTTATCATCACAGTCACTTCCACAGGGAGCTTCACATCCAACATGACGTGCCACGAAGCTAAAG
This sequence comes from Fusarium buharicum, assembly GCA_014822075.1. Classification (NCBI taxonomy): domain Eukaryota; kingdom Fungi; phylum Ascomycota; class Sordariomycetes; order Hypocreales; family Nectriaceae; genus Fusarium; species Fusarium buharicum. Next base: position 31,536 of record JAATHB010000495.1, on the reverse strand, counting down.
TTGGAATGCTTCGTATCCCGAAAAGACGACTGGGTATTGACCACATTTCCTGATTCCAAGTAATAAGCCTGCGCGATTGGGTTTTCGTGCCAGGCATATGCGTGTATGTCTGCGCTCATAGCTCCAGCAGAACGTCCCCATTGCGTGATGCGATCAGGATTGCCGCCAAAAGCCGCGATGTTCTCATGTACCCATTCGAGAGCGACACGCTGGTCAATGATACCAAGGTTCTGTTCGCCATCCACCAGCCCTCGAGCGTTGGGGAAGCCGAAGATACCAACGCGGTAGTTGACGCTGACGACAATGTGGGACTGAGAACGCTCTACCCATGACACTGGATTCTGCCAGGGGAGATCAACACCACCCATAACGAAACCGCCACCAGTCATGAAAAAGGCGACAGGGAATCCTCCCTCGGGCGCATCGCTCGTTGGCCTCCAGATAGCCAAATGCAGGCAGTCCTCGGATGTAGCCTCGCCCACAAGCCCTGAGGTATCATTCTGAGCACCATTGTAGATCAAGTTACCTTTCGTCAAGGGCAGGTTCCAGAAAGATTCGATCGCTGACATGAATTGCGGGCACGACGGGGGGAACTTGGTCGAGTAGCGATGTTCGCTCGGGTCAGAAGAAAGCTTCTGAGGTGGCAGCCAGCGGCGAGATGCCACAGGTGGTTCCGCAAAAGGAATTGAACGCCATTGACGTGTATGAGGAAACTCGCGATCAATCAGCCCAGTAAAGGATCCTGTAGCTGTGCGGATGGTGGAATCGCTGCTCTTGTCTGTCTCTCTGGCGACGGCGTTGCTCGCCAGTGCAAGAAAGGATAAAGTGGTGAACTTCATCGTAGAAGTTGGCGATATCAAAGCAGAGCCCTAGGTTCCTTTGGGCTTCATCTTATACCAACCCGATTCCCTGGTTTTATCATGACGTTCGGGTGTTCAGCTCGTTATCGATGATCACATCGAAGAATACGTATGCTTCTAGTCAATTTCTGGAAGGTCAAATATGCTTGGCGATCCTCCGCAAGGATTCTTGGTGGTTACCTGTCACATTTGACGTACGAATCTAAGACTAATGCTGACGAGCGCATTCAGGATTGGCTGAGAGGATCCCAACGGTTCTATGGATAAGGCTACCCGAAGGATGGTAAGCTTAGTCTTTTTAAGTGATTCGCCTTCCTCTTTTGCACTGAATTCGACGACCCATAGATGGATTTATCCGCAGGTAGAACACTTGACTTGCGGTAATAAGCTGCCACCGCCATTTAATTTCCTACAATTAAAGAGGACGGTGTATGATGCATGTTGCGACGACAATAGGGCTAGATCTTTGAATTGAGTATATGGGCCGTGAAGCCAATCAATTATGGAAGCGAGTTGGCTGATAAGGACCACTTTCGCCTTGTTCTAATTGTCTACCAAAACTCCCTCAAAACTGAGGGTATATATAGCTACTTATAAGATACTCTAGTGACCATGGCATTCTAAAGGCTGTGTCCATACTCTTTGAAAGTCTATGTACAAGGTAGGCTTCACTAGTCATAGTATAACTGTTCCTCCATTACAGCGCGACCTGAACAGTCTTGGACATGCTAGGAACGCCCTCGGGAGACATCACAAAGAGATAGTAGAATCCAGGCAGCAGGACACCGTTATCTTGGGGAAGTTTGACAGAGTACTGGTTACCCTTGACCTGGAAGTTGGTGAGAGGCACGCGTCTCTGATCACTGTTGACAGAGTGTGTAGCGCTGCCCATGCGGACGAGCGACATGGTGACCTTGCCAGAGGCGCCAGTAACGCGGAAGCTGATGGTGCTGCCGGCCTTGACTGGCTCGTCAGAAAGACCCTGGATGATGGGACGGTCGGCAAGAGAACCATCCTTATTGAACAGGTAAGGAGGCTGGAAGATCTCTCCGTCGGCATGGTCAGCTGTCTTGTCGCAGCCGGCAGTTGAGCCTCCGACTTTAGCAACGTAGCAGAGTCCACCACCACCGATGAAAACAGTGGCATCAGGCAGAAGAATCGAAACGGAGTGGTAGTTGCGAGGCACGGCGTGAGGAGCAAGCTGCGTCCACTTGTTGGTCTTGGGGTTGTACAGCTCGGGGATGAGGATGCCATCAGTGTTGGTAAAGACAAGGGCCTTGCGCTGGCCACCGGTCACGAGAACAGTTCCATCAGGCAGAACGACGGCGTTACCGAAGCCACGAGGGAAGGCCATATCGGCGACGCGCTTCACGGAAGAGGGCTTGAAAGGCTCTCCAATGGTGGTGATATGTGCGCGCTGGTTGGAGTCGGCTTCAGTGTAGTCAGTGCTGCCACCAGCGGACAGGATCTTTCCAGCAACAGCATCGTACATGACCCAGATACCACACATAGCATTGACATTATCTCGCGTGGCGGCCTTGACAACGGAACCTCTTCGCTTAGTGCTGTACCAATGCTGATCCATGCTGGGTCCAGCTTGGAAGACGCTGCCGTCCTTCCATCCAAACAGCCAAGCGTGGTTATCCTCTCGCCAGATACCCTCGTGGTCTGTGGTGAGCATGGGCTTGACATCGGCTCCGGGCAGCATAGTCCACTTGTTGGTCTTAGGGTCGTAGACCTCGCCATTCTTTCCCTGACGGAGACCGGAGTAGGCTCCTCCAATGGTGAAAACTCTGCCGTCGGAAAGGATAGTGGAAGTCTGGTAGCCACGGGCCATCTTCATGTCAGGGCCTCGGGTGAATCCGTTCGTCTTGGGGTCGTAGAGAGTCACGGCTTCAGCATCGGAACCTCCCTGGATCAGAATGCGACCGTCGCCAAGCTGGCTCATTCCAGGGCAGAACATGTCGTGATGGGTATCGGCAACCTCCCGGTTCATGATAGCTCCAGTCGGGAGGTTGAGGGCACCAAACTGAGTCTTGCCGGAGGCACCTCCAAAGGCGTCAGGGCCCCAAGAGGAAAAGAAGAGCAGCTCTTGCGACTGAGGGAACTGAGGCACAACGTAGGCTGCGACAGGGATCAGAGGAAGACGGATGATATCGGACCATTTACCCTGGCTCGCAGGCTTGGACTGGACGGGAACATGGACTACGCTGTACCTCTTGCTCTGGACCCAGAAGAGAGATGCCTCGGGCTCTTTCGCCTTAATATGGCAAACATTTTCTTGGTGGTCAAAAACGGCCTTTTTGCAGGCCTGGATTCCAGAACAGAGATCAGCGCATGCAGCGAGGGTGGCAACATCCTTGATGATTCTAGCTGATTTGCCAACGTAATCAGTGTTACGGCAGACATCGAACGTCTTGCCTCCCTTGGCACGGTACTTGTGGCCTCCAGAAGGGCATCGGGCAATAAAAACTCCTTGTTCAACATCCTTGACGCGGATAGTATCGAATTTGGCGTCTTGCTCCCAGTCCATGTCGGCCTCGTTAGCGTTGTCCTTGACGTGGCAGATGCGGTTCTGCTTGTCGTATACGGCCTTGACACATCGCGGATCCTCGCTGCAGATTTGAGCACAGTAAGCAGTGGAAGCCACTCTCTGGACTATCTTAAGACTCGCTCCTCCATTTCGGTAATCGGTGTTGAGGCAGACGCTGTAGACGACGTCGGTGGTTGAAGTGAAGGTTCCTTCTTTCGATGGGCATCGGGTCAGAGCGGCCGAAGTGAAAGGTGTAAATAGTAGGGCTGCTAGAGCCACGAATGTAGTTTGAACCATGTTGATTATGGCGATAACGATTGACTTTGATATTAAAAACGAATTTAGAAAAAGCGCATTTCGTACGAAAAGGGGGTGGATAGAATTAGTGAATTACGCTGCAGCGGACAATGAGTGAGTAGTATAACAATAGATGAACGAATGAAATAAATGAAAAAATAGTGCCGAATAAGGAAAGGATATTACTCGAGGAACAAATGTAGCAGCATGGGAAAGAGAGAGAAAGACCAGACGAGACGAGATGAGGTTTCGTTTCTTTATGTTCTAGAGCCAACGCCTCAACTGTGATCTGTGCGCCTCTGCTCTGACCAAACGATGCCAAAGCACGTCAAAGCACCAAAACTCGCTTAAAACACATCTTGATATGTTACTATCTTTAGGTTCAACAACCCTGCACACCGTTTTCTACCGGTACCTGACGCTAACTAACTCAATTGTACACCAATACCAGGCCTTCGGTTATCCTCGCCAAGTCCCTCTAGCCGCAATCTGTTATGGAAATACGGAACTTAAATACCACCTGGACGGCGATATCTCTGGACGCACAAAGGGGTGCTTCCATTATTACATAATGCACCGACCGCTTATATCCGGGCATGCCATGCCTGCGCAGGCTGTTCTACAATCGTCTTATATCCGAGTCCTGTGCACTGTAAACCGTCAAGAGCCAGGACCACTAATAAAGGCCAATGTCTCTGGGATATACCCACCACTCAATTAATAGATAGACGGCATGTACTTGCATTATATTGCTTACAGAGCAACATATAGAGAAGTACATCATTGCTAATTCCTAATGATAAGTCGGAACTCTTAGCAACAACATTGTACAGTACCATTTTTACTAAACTCATTTGCGGATCGAACGACTACAAGGAAGAACCTGCGGCGTCGTGCAGTTGAAAAAGCAACTAATTTGACCGAGAATCCTTGTCTCCGGTTTCAAGTCGGCCATGGTGCCCGGGAGTGGATTTACCCTGGAGCATCAGCTCCTGATAGAAGAACCCAGTCAGCTTTGTTGAGAATTCCGTGAAGTGTTTTAATATCAAGTAAAAACGCTTGGAAATATGAGATAGAATCAAGAAGTTGTTATACTTGACTGAAGTGATCCTCAAGCAAGTTTGATAAAGTCCCTTCGGTCGTGGTGGCGCTAAACCATGGTTGTTTTGAGACTAATCTTTTGCTGAGTGGGGATCCTCTTGAAAACGGATGGTAGCATGTCCATGTGCCAGCACTGCTTGTCTTACAAATCACAGAGAGAATGGGAATCATAACTCCAGGCTCATTCATATACCTCCAAGTTACCGTATCCACCCAGGAGGCAAGAGAGCTAAAGGGGGGGCGAAGATGATCGAAACTCTACCTGTTCGGGGGCTAAAAATAAGGCAGTGATGTTAAGAGCACATACATCATAAATGAGCACACAACTGAACCAAGACATCAATGCAACTAACATCAGAGGGAAGAAAGTAGGATATAAATGTCTTAACTGAAAATCCCCAACAACCGCCGCCGCCGGAGGAACTCATACGTTGAGTTGCGCCTCTGGCACTGACCTGTAGGGTGAGTGTTCCGTCTATAACTCTCAGATAACATTAACAGATGAACATGGATGTTTCCTTTCACATGCTGTTGAAAGCTCCTGTGTGCATATTATAACTTCCGCGTTTACGAGCAGGAGATGAGGTCTGACGAGTGAGAAGCAAAAGCTTGATTGGCCCTGGAGAAATCCCCAGAGGAGTGGCTTGAAACTAATACTAAAGAAGAAGGATACTCCGCTGTTTAATGCTCAGAAAACGCCACGAAATTGGGGGCCTATAAATTTTGCAACAATTTTCAAGGCAGGGTAATTTTCTTACTCAGTAGATAAAGACCACCCCTGTCTCTCATCCGGTTCATCACACATCGAGCTGTCCAACTATTCATTATCAAGCAAACAATAAGCCTAGAATATGGATGAAACTGCAAAGCTGTAAAGTGAAGCGGCGGTCCAGCTTGTAAAGCTATGCCAACGTCTGAATAAGGAAATAGAAGCAAATTAGCCTGCAACGCTCCTATCCCTATCCCAACCACAACTTGAGTCTAAAGATAGTTCACTGCATACTATTCCATATCAAGCAGTCTCGGAACGTGCTGATTACTTCTTTTTTCGGCTGTCTCGCCAGGCACAACATGTCTTTTTGTAAACTACATATACGAATATATAAATCGGGCAGTTTAGCTCACAAGTTTCCTGCGTTAGCTGAACTCTGTCGTCTCTGCAGGGGTTGTCCTTGCAGGGCTGAGCGGGGAAGTCGATCTTCAACGGCAATGCACCTTCTTATTTTGGCGAGCTGAAAGCGACGAGCCGAAAGTCTGGCCTCTCAATGCTTGTCTAGTAAATGCAAGCTTCATTTTAAATGTTACCTTGGATAGTAAGACGGACATATTGAATGCAGGTATTCCGACAATCTTATGATATTCATTCAGTGTCTTCAGAGAGTCGTGTGATTGTTACCTCGTGGCAAGTCTATAAATATGGGTTGCCGGTACTGGGAATGTCCAACATCACACTCAACTTTCAAACCAAGTTTCACAGCCTTCACAACAACAACAACTACTCAATCTTATCCAACTCTCCCCCAAAACCAACATGAAGTTCAGCCTTCTCCTCGTTGCCGGCTCCATCGCTGGCGTCATGGCCGCTCCCTCCGAAGTCGAGGCTCGAGAGGTTGAAGCTCGCGCAACCTGCTGGAACCGAAGCGGCTGCAGCCGAAACTGGAGCGGAAACTGCGAGGATTACTGCAAGCCCTACAAGTTCTCCCACATGGCCAAGACCGACTGTGGCTGGCTCGCCAAGCGATGCTGCTGCAAGACCTAAGCCAGCTGGCAGTCGACCACACGCGCACTCAAATCACCAGGAGCGGAACTTGCTCGGTTATTTAAGGCTCATGGCGCACCAACGACAACGTGGAGCCAGGAAAAACCTGATATCGGAAGACATGGGTTATGGGATTCTCGAGATTCATGGCTGAAGAGCTCAGTCTGACTTTGTATGCGCTGCGGACATGGATGGATAACACTGTGGATAACGAGAGAACTTCATTTCCAATCAAATCTCCTTTTCTCCTGTACTGAACTCAAAGTGACTGAATGTGGTTCTTGTACGACGTTCCTTAGCGACGTGCGTGTGCTATGATATGACTATGATATGATATCCGATTTGCTACAAGGTAGATTGATAGGCCAATGAAGATCATAGAAATGTAGGAAGCATTTTTCGCTCCCGAGGTAGGATTATTCTTTTCCCTAACTCCAATTCTACCGCTCTTACTTCTCCTATCATTACCCTTTCAGTTAGGCCTCATCCAATGTTCTTGTTTTTTTTCATTTCTCATGATGTGAGAAGGCTAGAGAAACTAAAAAAAAATGCAATGGTCTTGTCACTAAAGGTTAATCATTGACTTTCTCTTGGCTGTCTTCAAGCTTGTACTAGCGACCTTATGGCATTGAGAATGCCATTAGCTAGTTATTGGCTTAGTGATCTTCTTTTGAAACAGCCCATTGAAGAACTATCGATTGAGTGGATATCTGATCGCTGTTCGTATTCCGGGAAACTTAGAACATCTCCTCGTATCGAGGCCAGTTTTGACGACGTTGTCACTAGCCTTTCAGACGGACTCTACCGCCACTGAGGTTATTGGCGCCACCTCTTCTGCTAAGGCGGCCGGGTCCAGCGACTATATCTCGACTACCGGCATCACTATCGTTACCCGTATCAATGAGGCTCAGACCACGCCCACCGATGCCAGTAGCACTACTGAAACCTTCTCGACACCTACGTCTGCAGCTCAACCCACTAAGACCTTGCTCATTTAAAACTACAGTTTCGATATTGGTAACCATGCCGCTTGGACCTAGTTCAGCATAGCTGCAAACTCTTTTGTCGAATACACGAAGTATTGACGGTAAATACTCCTTGGCTATGGGATGAGTTGCAAGCGAGTCGGTACAGGCACCTGACTAGCGATAGGTTGTTGAAATATGTCCTGCACTCATTACACACCTTTTCTCAGTTCTGGTTTAGTTTGCACACTTACAATATAAAAAAAAATGTCTTTGTTCTTATGTATGCATCTTGCTTTTGAGAGGCGTGCAAAGTTAGATAGTGAAATAGTGGATTGTATTTTGTACATTAAGAAGCTTTTTTCGTGAATCCTGATTTCTCAGTCGGCTTCCTTATATCATATTTAAAGAAAAAGCGATTTAGCCTAACATACTTGTCCAACTAGGGTTCACCGTCCCAGTACCATCAAAAGACAAAAAGTAATAACACACCGAGGTAGCAAGGTTAAAGGTTGCGAGAGAGATACCAACACTAATCGTTGAGTTTACCGTCAGGACGCGTAGGATCCAATGGTCAACGACAACGCCCAGCCTTCCTACCCGGCCTGCAGAGAGCCCTTTGGCAGCCTGGACCTCCGTGTTCCATTGGCCATCAGCGTTGTCTTGCAGTTCCGAGGCAGATTCTACGCTCTGCCCTGTAGTGGGTGTTTGACTCGTTGGCACAGATTCGCTTTTATGAACGATCAGCTTGCCGAAAGCATCCAAAAGCTTGGCCATCCCTATGCTTAACAGTGCATTTAAAAGCATCAAACCCGATATATGGTTCATGCGGTTCATCCAGGCAGGCGGTGAGCTAATGACCGATCGTGATTCTTCTTGGACGACGGGCTTCTTTGCTGCCCCTAAGAGGATGAGCAGGAGGACAAGGCCGCGCATGGGAACCATGTGTGGAGAGGTTGAAGTATTAAATCGCCACCGGGCGAGACAGTATGCTATCCATATGATGATTTGTGGTGCAATAATAAACACACAGACGACTGCAGACCAGGCGCAAAGGTTCTCCACGGCAGTTGGAAGCTGAATAGGCGCCGAGAGACTAATATTGTACCAGATCCAAACTTCGAATGGTGTCTGGAAGAATGGTGCTAGCAAAACCAAAGCATCTATTGAGCCATCCCCATCTTGGGAGGCAGGATGGTGCTCGTCGGTCCCGAGGCCACAAAGATCAACCACGAGCTTAGTCGTGGCGGCAAAAAAGTACAGAAAAGCACAGAACTGCGTAGCTGGAACACCCCGAAGGCTAAATACTTTGATTGTCTGAGGCAACAAAGCAAAGACAGATAATGCCAGCTTTACTGTCAGAATACGTGCCGTAGGCAAGGCCCGCTGACGAATTTGTTGCGCAGGTCGTGGCGTAGAAAATATTTGACAGATAGCTCTACCCAGTATAACAAGATCTGCAACCGCATCGAGGAAGCAAACAGCTGGAATGCATCGAAACAAATCAATACTGCCATCAAATAAGGTTCGGTCTCTCTTTTGGCTGCTCGTAGATGGTTGAGTGACGGCGGCTACAGCGAGCGTGGCTAGGATCCAGAAAGCAGCTTGACCGCTGACTTCTTGGGAGGATTGCGCGGACTCTGTCTCATTGTCCATAGTAAGAGTTGAAAAATAACTGATAACAACTGCTCTCTTCGACGGAAATTAGAAAAAAGACATAAATATACAAACTAATCTGAGGCTGTGCACCTATCATCTTGTCAGCCTAAGCAGGCGCAGCAAAGAAAAGACCGCATCCGAGCTTTTACCGCGAGAGAAAAAAAAAAGGTAATAAATGTTCATGTTCCTACAACAAAAACTGTTATTTGTAGTCTCTTGCTCACCCCCAGAGAGCTTCATATAGCCAAAAGGCTTGTTTAATATTGCCGGTACTATTCAGCTAGCTGCGAACTTAAACAAGGTCTTTCGCGTTAATATAAAAGCCGGTACATTCATTAGTCTTACCCTATGCTTCCAGCTGGGGTGTTTGACTCATTATAAAATGGTGTAAAATAGATATACAATTTGTGCCAATTGATATCCTTAAAGTCTAAAGTAAATGAATGAGTATAAAACATCAAGCGTCGCCAGAATATGATAAGTTGCCAGATGATCCCTATTAATGAAAGCAATAAGTGTGGCGTTTCAAAGGGCGGAATAATGCATGTATACATACATCAACAACCATTCAAAGACCTTTTGTTCTTCATAGGGTAGCATTTTACTCTTTAGTTTAGCCAGAATTTGTAGAGTTATTGCTACTTGTCTTGAGGCAAATACCCCCAAAAGGTTTTAGCCTGATTAAAGAGTGAACAGAGCATTGTTCAGAATTCTATGTGATCATCTCCCCCAGCTTTCCCCTGGAAGCCCATGCCGATCTTAGCGCCGGAAGAATGTCCCTCCACAAATAGGACTGGAGCAATGTATCAGATCTGTATCCAGGTTACCTCAACCCCTCCGGAGTCTTGCTTTCCACCAAACATTACCCAGGTCCCCAGATTGCCCTCATGGACAATATCGTAAGTTTCACCTGCAAATTTATGCGATTGGGCAATTGGGGTAGTATTGAAAAAGTCGACTGTAAGAGAGAACGCTGGATAATCCAAGAACGTCGGGTAGCAGACGCATACCCGGATGATCTTTATCGACTATATAAGGTCAAGGTTCTTTCAAAATGAGTTGAAGAGATGTACTCATGAAAAATTTGTGTCAAACTCTCCGAAAGCTGGGAGCTCGGAATATTGTACTTGAAACGTCATTAGTTGCTTTGGCCTTGTCCAGACTGTGTGACCATGAAGCTGTCAACGTTCCTCTCTGCCACCATGCTGGCCATCGGCGGGTCTTCAGCCCCCTCGAACGGTCAGCCGTCCTACTCACGACTCATGACAGACTCCATGATACGCCGTGGAGTCAATGCCTCATTTCATTATGGCGAAGCCACGCTCTACACTTCATTTGAGGACATGTGGGAGTACACCAAGAATCAGACCTACTATGACTTCTTCCATCACCAGATTGATGCCGTTGTGCTGAAGAATGGCACCATAGTCAATTTCAACTACTCTCACTACTCATTGGACAACTATCGCATCGGTAACAACATACTCTGGTGGTACCAAAAGTCAGGCGAGAAGAAGTTCAAGCTGGCTGCCGACAAGATAATGGATACCTTGTATAAACATCCGCGCACGCCCACCGGCGGCTTCTGGCACCGTCATGTTGTCTATCCTGATCAGATGTGGCTGGATGGCATTTACATGGCCGATAGCTTCTACGCCAAGTATGTGCGTCTCTTTCAGCCGGACAATACCACAGCCTGGGACGACATCATCCTTCAGTACGACAAGATCGATACTATCACTCGCCTCCCTAACAACTTACTTGTTCATGGTTACGATGAGAGTAAGCGTGCTGTTTGGGCTGACCCTGAGACTGGCGCTGCGCCACTTATCTGGGCCCGTGCCATTGGGTGGTATTTCATGTCGTTACTTGAGGCAATCGAAGTGTTCCCAAAGAACCATCCAGGCCGCAAGAGACTCATTAAATATTTCGCCGATCTATCAAAGGGCCTCAAGAACGCACAGGATAAGAATAGCGGTGGCTGGTACAACATCATGGACGAGCAGTACGAGGACGTCAAGGGGAACTACATCGAATCGAGTGCCGGCGCCATGTTCACATTTGGCTGGCTGCGTGGCCTCAGGAGAGGCCTTATCCCAGCTTCCCAATATTCCAAGGCAGCGACAAAGGCTTATAAGGGCCTTGTAGACAAGTTTATTACTCGAAATGCTGACGGTACCATCAACTTCGAGGGTACAGTTGAGGTTGGGAGTCTAGGAAGCAACGCGACATTCCAGGTAAGATTCACTCCAGTTTCACTGACCCATACATGATTTAAATTGTGTCACATGCTGACGTTCTTTTTATAGTATTATGCCAGCATCAAGACGAGGCAGAATGACCTGAGAGGTGCAGGTGCATTTATGTTGGCTGCTCTGGAATGGGAGAAGCGATCTTCAAAGTCATGAAAGAAGCAAATCCGTTCGAATTATGTCACAAAGGCTATATTAAAAGGAAATGGGTATAGGTAGCTTTGCCTTCAGCTTACTATAACATATATAAATCTGGTCTTCCATGTTATTTTACATGGCTTTCAGAGGCAAGGTGCATACACAATAACAAAAAACACAGTTTTATCTGGTCCTCATAGTCTGCCATTCCGTTGTAGAAGCAATACATAAACTGATCAAGACCTTGGGCACCAAGGAACAGATCTAGACTAGCCAAGAAACAAGGCTAAGGCCGGGGGTTGATGTAAGATACGACGCGTAGATCACCCTCGCTCTGTATCGAACAAGCAATGTAAGTATGCACACCAAGGCCACTTGAAAGAGCTTTTGCGCCACTGCAGAAGGTCAGCATCCAAAGTAAAGTGCAGAATCGATTTTGACTCACAAGATATCATGCAAACATTCTGTGTAACGTTTGGCATGAACTGGTTGGACTGAGAGGTCCGGCTGGTTATTGGCTTGGTCTGTTAAGAAACCCTTCAAAGCGCCGATGATTTGGAGATCGCTTTTTGCATAATGCCGCACAGGTATATAGATTTTAACTTTAGGGACAGCGCTGCTCATCTTGAACTCGATATTGTAAAGAATACCAGCAGTCCTGTGGTCTTTATGGGGGAGCATGGTATTATCAGCCCCCTCTTCGGTGTTCAACAAAGCGTCCCAGAGCCTCTTCAGATTTCCCACGCCCCTTTGGAACTCGGGATTGTGTAGTTTGCCGCCCAATGACATGATGTCTTTGACCGCATTGAAATCTGTTCTCCTGTTTCTGAAGTAGATCTTGAGCCTGGACTTGTTAACAGGAACAAGATCCAATGCCAACAGTTCGATTTCGAGGTTAAGACGTGGACGATAGTTGACGAAATCAGAAAAGACACCAAAAGCGCTGAGAGCCTCCGAGCTACATCCTGGGGCAGTGCTTATGGCATCAGTCATAACGTCCAGTGTTGAAACACCTCTCTCGCAGACAGCACCTGGGAAGAGATACGCCTTATTCGTAGTGGCGTTTTCATTCAAGTCAAAAGCCCAGAACACGGTTGAAGAGTGATCTTGTGCGTCATGTAGAGTCCATCTCCGTTCAAAGTGAGCTCGAAAGTGGTCAAACAAAGAAGTGTCCATGCCTGGAAATGTCTTGATAGCGTCGAGTTTGAAGTTTGCTGCAGCTCGGTTATTGTATGGATTTGAAATTGTACCGGCATCAAGCATAATTGGTTCGATGGAATAACGGATTGTTGGTTGACCATTTCCGGTATGAAAATCCCAGCTCAGTTCAATCGGAGTGTGGTTGTCTGTCATGAAGCTCTTCCACCGTAGCTCTCCAGTTCCAAGTGACGGCCCTAGGTGCGGTGCAACCAGGGTGGCGAATTGATGGAGAATATTGACTTGGCTGTGAGATTTATAACCGGCACTGTCTAGAAGCTTTGCAAGTTTAAGTCCGACAGTTTGGTACCAATACTGTTGATGAGTGTCGAAGTCATCCGATGCCCTCGCTTTGACCAAGTGCCATGGCTTGATGTCTTCATTGGCGTTTCTCGAGAGTGATGCTTTGTGGTGACAGGAATTCTGGATAAAAGGAGCCATTTTGGATGAAGAATTGCCCAGTGGATTCCAGTTGACTTGACATGACTCTTTATACGAATCCACTTCGGTCAGACTACATGTTCGGGGTGGATTTCAACTACATTAGTGAAGCACGAATCGGAATGAGACACACCCTCATCGCGCAATGTCACCCTGTTGGGGAAGGATAAGACCGGTGGAGGATTGCAGCCCTGTAAGACCCGCGAAAAGTACTGTCATGTCTTGGCTGTTGAATGGTCAAGTCTGTGTGGGTGGACTCTGACAAACAATTACATCTAGCTCCGTCTACCCAAATTGGTCACATCTCGCGCTTGTCCGGCATGAAAGTAGGGGACTCAGTCTAGTTAGAGGACACCACTACACACATGCTATAGGAGGATACAGTACTCGGATCAGTTTTGAGGCTTTTACTTGCGTCCTTCAACGCTCACTACATCGCTAAGAACAATTAGAGTGTCAGGTGTGGCTAGAATACAGGTATCAGTGAACGCCATCTTCCACCTCTTCCTGAACCACAGGTTTGTACTGCTTCGCAATGACGTGTTGCTTTGGTTGTCTGTCAACACCAAGCCACAGCAGATCTGGCCTACTATAATGGCCAACTATATCCAAGAATCCCCGAGTTGCTACGGCCTTGGTCAGATCCAAGTCGGCGTAAACGAGACCCTCAGTATCGGCCTTGCCGTCGCCAAGAGGCTCGGTCAAGCGTCGCCCGTCAGGTCCGATTACGCAACTGTGGCCTCCACCCGGCTGGCGACAGGCTAACCCTTCCTGGGTCTTGAGGACTTCAATCCCCTTCTGTGTACAAACTGATGTGCAGTGGAGAACATACGTGGTACTCTCAATGGCATAGGTCTGGGAAAGGTTCTGGGAGCCGTCGGCAGTCATGCTCCACAGCCCGGGGTGATCAACACCCATGCTAGGATCGATAGGCGGCCACATGGAGATATGAATGACCTCACCTTGGGATATGCTGTGATATTTGAGGAGTGGCTGCGTGTGCTCCCAGCATGCTAAACATCCCACTTTGATCTTTCCGTGCTCAGGCCCAAAGTCAACTTCAACAACGTTGTTTAAATCAGAGCCTGATCCATCACCAAAGACAGTACGCTCCATGTGAGTGGGCTTGATCTTTCGACGGTGAAGTAGGACATCTCCCTGGGGTGAGATGATGGCTTGTGAGATGTAAATGCTGTGAGAGGGACTCTGCTCCGAGAAACCAAGCACAACAGCGATGGAGTTTTCCTTTGCCGTAGCCTTAACTATCTCCATAGCTTCCGACTCTAGCGGTAAAGAGTTGTAGATGTAGCGAGTCTGAAGCTCAAAATCGACCGAACGGGCCCTATAGCGAACCGAGTATTAGCACGACATCCTTAAGCGAAAGTGAAAAGCACTCATACCAGATCCACGCGGGGTATCCGGGAAGCCAGCACTCGGAAAAGGCGATTAGCTTGGCCCCATTTTGTGCCGCTTCAGTGATGAGGCCACACGCTTTCTTCACCGAAGCGGCAAGGTCAAGGTAGACGGGCTCTGCTTGGGTAACGGCAACTCGGATTGGGGCGGCCATATTGGAATGCAAGGGGGAAACCACTAATAGAGTAGGATGAAAAATGTGACAATGTGCCTACTGGATCATGACAGCCTGAAGATCTAAATAGTACTACAAACAGAACCATATTCTACATGGGGCATACGTCTCTTTTCATACCAGCGGCACGTGCATACCGTGAGAAAAGATGTTGGTTTAGCGTCTCACCAGCGGCCAGGGGTAACCATGCTTCACTCGAATAGGATGGTCGTCAATCGATTTACAACGTTGGTTGACTGGGCTGTGTTCAAATCCCAGCTTTATCTCTTTTGACTTGTCTAAACTGTCAGGACTCGGAGTTTCACATTATACGGACATGCTGTGTGAGTCGTATTCGGTGTCCGCTTTAAAATTAGCATTGTTATCCCCGAGTTGTATGCATCAGTTTCCGAATCAAGTGCCGAAGTAATTACTCATCAGCAACTTTTGTCCTCAACTGTTTTCGGACCAAACACCTGCATGAGGAGGAGAGGGCCCCTGACATGTGCAGACCTTCATGGATTTCATCCCACCTGTGTAGTTACATCAAGCGGGCCGGAACGCGTAAAGGCTAAGAGACCCCAGCAAACATGCCACTTTCCCACACTCATCCTGGTAAGTTTTATCTTTGGATCCTTTGAGTGGCTTGGCGAATCCAGCATACATGCAACCCAGCGGCATACAGACACATGCTTGCCTCATCTGGTTCACATGGTAAAGGTAAACTTGAATGAACCTGAAGATGTGACAATTCACAAAGTCAAAAGAAGATTTAGCGTAACATCGGGTTATAGTCACTTGCATATAGACATGAATCCTGTTGCGTCCTTCTGCGGTAATACAGAATAATTACCGACCGGAGGGACATGTCCAGCAATCACATACGAGCCCTCTTGAGGTAGAATGGGATATCTACATCATTCTGCCGCTCTAAACACTGTTGTGTCATTCATTTCAAAGTCCTTTCGTTAACACATTTCCTTTGTGACCACCACCATAACCATGGCAGCTCTTGCAGGTCAGATCGCCGAGATATGGATTCTCTACGTCCTTGGTGCTGCAATGATAGCGGCACGAGTCTTTTGCCGGACAAAGATGGTTGGCTACAGAAACTACCAGTGGGACGACTATCTGGTCCTCGCTATAGGTGTAAGTACTCACTCTGCGTCTGCGATGTTGCTACGCTAATATGGCCCTTGAAGTTTATGTGGACTGCTGCACCAGTCATTGGACAGGTTTTTGTCCAAGGTGCAGAGGGACGACATACCTCCGACTTGACCTTCCAAGAGAGAAAGTCAATGAGCGAAGCCGATCGTGAGAAGTGGACGTTTGGCTCGCAGGTGTTTCTTCTGGGTCTCACTGGATATGTCGTTATTCTTTGGACTCTCAAGTTCAACATGCTGTGCTTTTACAGCCGCGTTGTTCGTGATCTCTGGACTGAGAGATTTGTCAAGCCATTGATGGCGTTGGTAGTGCTCTCAGCCGTTGTCATCATCTTCACTCTTGCTCTCACATGCCGGCCTTTTCATCATCTATGGCAGGTCTGGCCTGATCCAGGACGTATGTCAGCAGATAAGTGTAGTCCCAGTCAAGATATCATACTGAATTTTGAGATAGCGCAATGCGTTCCCCAAAACCACATCTTCTTTATCGTCATCTTGGTTTTCAATCTGTTCACTGATATTTGTATCATGCTCATACCAATTCCAGTGGGTATCCTTGTGAAGTTCCCAGACCGGTTGCTTATTTCTCTTAGGTTCTCAAAGGGATCCAAATAAATCGATCGAAAAAGTTTGGACTTTATCTACTTTTCAGCCTGGGCATATTCTGCATGTTTGCCGCAATCCTTCGCTTTGTGCTTATCTTCAACGTATGTTGTTACGATCCCCGCTCTTCACATGCTGACATTATCACAAGCTGAATCAACGTGGCGTATCAGCGCTCTGGTCTATGCGTGAGGATTGCGTTGGCATATTCGTCGGACAAGCCCCGATGGTCACACCCATGTTCAAGCGCCGCTTCTGGGTAGCTGCTGGATATGCCACGTCCAAGACTGGCACCTCAGGCAACCACACTCGCGAAGGCTACAACAGGAGTCGAACTGAGAACCACGAACTTGGCTCCTCAGTTTGCAGAGTACACGACCCGTACCCGATAACTAGGCTGGCTACAATGTCTGAGAGCCAAGAGGAGATAGTGAAAAAGGACGTGGAAGTACCACTACCAGCAGAGCAAAAAAGACCGCACCGGGGGCTGAGTGGGATTGTGATAGAGCAGCGGTTTGAGATTGAGACAATGGATGGGATCTTCACAGAGCCAAGAAACCCTCAGTGGTGATTAGGAACGGCTAGGCTAGTTTGATCAATTCTGATGTATTTTTAAGTTCCAGGATGAAACGTCTTATGTTGTGCGTTTGCCGTTTTGTATGCAATTCATGTCCTTCGCCGAAGTCTCCCCAATGGGTTCATTTACTAATAATATTCCAATTATTCTGGGAGTATCTTTCCTGATTTAGCCCTCATAAACTGTATCGAGTGGGCATCTGTTACTGTAGATCGAACTCCGTCCGAGTCATGCCCAGCAGGGCAAAGCGAGCAGATGGACACAGCCAGGGTACAGAACTCCACAACGAGTCAAACATTGAGAATCCGAGATATTACATGGCACATACTCTAAGTCCTCCCTTTCGACCGCTTATATATCCATTAATGGCATGCCTTCGCACCATACATCCATGTACCGTGGCGTACTTCAACAAGGGTTTCTGTTTCTGAGCTCTTTATCGTCCCAATGGCAGGGTTCAAAGGCAAGTAAATTGCCCCACGCGTCGGCATAATCCCTATTCGGCAGAAACAAGAATGATACTTCTCGCGAAAACCAGGGCATCTTTGCGTATAACCCATGGTGGTGCAGCAATACGAGCTGGATGACGCGTTTAGACATGATATCGACGGCTATAAACCGGCCATCCTCTTTTCATGATGCCATGGAAAAGCAAAACTCTGTTTCAAAACTAGTCATGGCCGTTACTACCCAAGCGGTTGTCAGTTTTCATCCAGAATCCCTTGTCATTAACGAAATAGGTAGGTCGTTCTCGGATGGAGTGTTCCTGCATGAAAACTGTTTCATGAGGCCAATTGACCGAGGGCTCTGACTGCCAAGCGGGTATAACATGTGATGGGGAATAAAAGAACCATTGGCGGAGTTTCATAGTCCGATAACAGTTGCTGAAGAAGACTACGCCCTTGTCGTGCATGACTAGATTTTGAGTTTAGCCCAATGCAAGGCCTTGATCTATCTCTCAGAGGTATGACTAAGGGTTAACTACAAAATATGATCTATCAAAAAAGTCAGCATGGATCTTATGTCAGACTTGGCTATACACATCTCAGTTGAATCTCTCGCTGAAAATGTCTTTGATCGTCTTCCATCATCTGACAGTTGAGATCATTGGTTACAAATTCTGAAAGAACCATGGATCCCTTGAAAGAAGATGCCATTCACCACGAACGCTTCGTCAAAATTGCCTGCATTGGTGCTGGGGTCTCCGGCCTGTGTCTAGCCTACAAACTGCAACGGTCCTTTACTCAATACTCTTTGACTGTAAAGATGTCCCATGAGTGCCTTCGTGACTTAATATGTAGTTACTAACTAATCAAATAGATATACGAAAAGAATTCAGAGGTTGGTGGGACCTGGTTCGAGAATACTTACCCGGGATGTGCTTGTGACGTTCCGGCACATAATTACACATATTCCTTCGAGCCAAAGGCCGACTTTTCATCGGTTCTCGCCAGCTCAGAAGAGATAAAAGACTATTTTCAGGGGTTTGCCGTTAAGTACGGGTTGCTTAAACATGTTCGGAGTCAGCACTGCGTCACGGAGGTCTCGTGGAATCCGTTGAAAGGCCAATGGCATATAACGGCCACCAATCTGCAGTCTGGAACAACTGTGGATGACTGGTGCCATGTTTTGATTCATGCAACTGGCTACTTGAATAATCCAGCATGGCCACCTGTACCAGGAATTGAGAACTTCCAAGGAGCAAAGTTACACAGCGCTAAATGGGACAATAGTGTATCATTGAAAGGCAAGGATGTCCTGTTGATAGGTTCAGGAGCATCTAGTGCCCAGATTCTACCAGCAATTCAGCCCAATGTCAGGTCCGTGAAGGTATTTATCCGCACGCCGAGATGGACCCTGCCTTCTGTCAATTCTAAAAAGGGAAAGTTCTCATCAGAGGAAATCGAAACATTCATCAATAATCCTGAAGCAGTCATGAATCTGCGCTTAGAGAACGAACGGACCTTGAACAGCTTCTTCAGTAAGCCGACCGAACCATGAAGTATCGTAAAACTGCTGACACCGCGGCAGCTATGTATATGAAAGGCACAGTCCTACAGGAACAGGCTCGACATCACTTGGGGGACGAGATGAAGAAAGTAATCTTGGATGAGAAGATGCAGAAGAGACTGGTTCCCACCTTTCCTGTGGGCTGCAAACGGATCTTACCTTCAGGAGACCAATTTCTCTACGTGGGTGGCATACCATTACCTTCTTTAATGACACACACTTATTGAAATTCCTAGGCCCTGAAAGAAGAAAATGTTAAAGCTATTCACTCTGGCGTCAAATCTTTTACTGAAACAGGTTGCACAAGTGATGATGGGGAGTCTCATTCAGGCGATGTCATCATCTCAGCAACTGGATTTGACACTTCATTTGTTCCTCGATACCCTGTTCGCTTCAAAGGACACAATCTCCAAGAAGATTGGCAGACATCTATCACGGGATATATGGGCGTTGGAATATCCGAGTGCCCAAACTCCTTCACTCTTGCAGGCCCCTGGACGCCAATCTCAAACGGGCCTGTCATTGTTGCAATCGAGTCGCAAGTTGACTTTGTCTGTGCTTTCATCGACAAGTATCAAACAGAGCCTGGCCTGCATAGTATGAGTCTCAAAGCTGCTGCATCCTATGATTTCAAGACATACGTGGCACAAGTCTCTAAGAAGATGGTCTGGTCAGATAATTGCCGAAACTCCCATAATATCCGATCCAACTGGGGCCAGTCTTCTATCACATGGCCTGGATCGACACTTCACTACTTGGAGGCGATACGTGAGCCTCGCTTTGAGGACTACGAATATGAATATATCGGCAACCGGTTCGCGTGGATGGGTAACGGGTTGTCCCAGACCGAGTGGGATCCTACAGCAGACCTAGCATATTATATACGAACTCACGATGACGGAAGACACTTGAGTAGAAGGGCACGACTCAAGGCTATCTCCAAGAGCGGAACACAGCCTGAGAGAGAACTTCACCGCCAGGCCAAATTATCCAAAGGCTAAGAATGATAAAGATGTAACTGGGTAGTTGGGCTGGATCTACAGTGACATAGCAATCTGCTAGGCGATATTAAGGCTTCAAAAACGTTTTAACGGCAATATCAATCATTCTATAAGTTTTATTGACTTAGGTTAGATGTACGAAGTTATGATAATCCTGGCTACCTCGTTTGCCATAGCATTGACTATTCATTACCTTCATGCAATGGGTGTGTTCCCACCACCAGAAAAAATCATGAGTCGTTTCATGCCGGGCACAATGAAACGTTTTACGCAATGACCAAATATGATTATTTATTTATGGGTATGACGTATAGCTTCAGCCTCGAGAACACAGTTTGGTATTTCCAGGCGTCACCATCGTCAATGTCCTAGAGCCAGAAGTTCACGAAGAAGGCAAGTTTTATACCGACACGCAACCAACTTGCGTGTACCTAGTATCATAGCTTTCTCTTCATCAGGAATAAAGACTAGACTTGTAAAACCCTTACTCATACCATCTCCCGCTCTCTGGCGCTTCTGCTGGCCAACTGGTGATATAGCAATGACCCCAACTTGCCCCATTTCTCCCAGGAACTGCTCCCCACTTCACCAACTCGGATGCCGTGTCATTGTCCTGTTCTGGTGGATGGCAAGCAGCGCTCACCACAGTGGAGCAGGTTCCGCCTGGGGGAATGGCGGGATCCATTGTCTTGAGGCTTGCCCCAACAGTAGCCAGGAATATTATTGAGCCTAAAGCGAGAGCAAAGGCGATAGCTGTAGGGGAGTAACCGCACGTGGTTATCATGCCATCATCGTCTCTTGGATATTTGTCACTCCCGTATATAACAAGCCTGACAAAGAACACGGATTGTGAGATGAGCCAATGGAGTGTTGCGGACCCTACGATAAGTGGTATACCATATCTCTATGAGCACAAACAGTCAGCATCTATCAGGTTAAGGATCTCTGTGAGTCACTCACTAGAGGAAGTGACAACCAATATGTTTTTCGTTGTTTACCAACCGGATACGTGGTCCGCAAACCCTTGCTGCGCTGGCCATAGCCATTCCACTCCACCCCGACTAGCATAGCAGTCCACATGCCATTTACCGCTGTATAGAGTAGAGATAGAATCAACTGAGGTAAGTTAGAGAGGAGCACCATAGTTGCGGTGCCTTTAAGTCCCCCGAACTCAAAGCTGAACAAAGCATCGACGTTGACTTGCCCAAACCCTCTATTCCAAAGGTCAACAATACTTGGTGTTCCAAGATAGGATATATCGTGGATGCTTTTCCAAAGTAGATACGAAGCAGCCGCCATCGTCACCATGCACCTAGCTCTGAGTTAGCGAGGTAGGAAATGTCTAAGCGGATAAGGCCCGGTACATAAACAAAGTTATTCCATATCTCCTTCTTGATATAGATGTCAGCCAGCGCTGCTTTGTTGGCTGCCATATCCTCGGGCCAGCCTCCCATGCAAGGCGTCTGCTCATCCTCTTTGATAAAAGACATCGGCTTTTGGTGGCAAGATCGGGAGTCTCCAAGAACGAAGCCATAGCATCTATTGGACTGTGAGCGTGGTACAGTTCTGAAATGCTTAGACGCACCTCCAAGGGTCAAAAGTGGCCGTTTCTCCAAGCACAACCATGTAAGAGCCAACCCGATAAGTTTCAGAACGTTACATGCTATGACCACAGAAAGAAGCGGGATACTCAGGATCAGCCTGCAGTGCTCAGGTGTTGGTTTGCTGAGACAATATTCCACTCGTACGGCCATTTCAACATATCCGTCAGTTGGGACTACTCGAGATACATGAACGACCCAGTTGTCTGGGTCAACAGAAGACACATCACATAACTCCCTCACATAGCCTCTCTCTTTACAGATCCAACCATATGGCTTCGGCATGTAATCCAAGGGATCTCCTCCGTCCAGGCTCGTATAGTTAGTCACTGCGTCCGGCGTGGAGGGGTCAAGGATTAGAATAACATCGGACCAGTGGGATACGAGCGGTTGCTGGTATGCGGCGATGCATTCGCGGTTCTCGAGTCTCACGAAATCATCAAGTGAATCTCTAACCGCTGTGTACCGTTCATCCGGGTATCTAACGTCTGGGTTGAGAAGATCCTTCCACCTGGCAGGATATACTGCATAATAATTGACGCTGGTTTCAAAAGATATCACCGAGTTATAGCTATAAGCAGTTAGCAGATCAGCTCTATGCATGTGAAAGATCGCCGCACAGTAAATGAATGGGCAGTGAGCTGAGTGCCAAGATACTCCATGCCAGGACTCTTTTCCCGGATATCCCTTTGAGATTGTGGAACGAAGAAACGCCAATATCCAACCACTGTCTTTTATCGTGTGCTCGGTCAATTTCCTGCCTTGTAGGTGCAGTTAAGACCTGTTGCGTGTAATTTCCAGCCGCGAAAAGGAGTGTTGCCAGGACGTTGATTGCGAGATGTAGCCAGATGCTAAGCTGTTTCGCTTTC
Source organism: Fusarium buharicum (assembly GCA_014822075.1). NCBI lineage: Eukaryota > Fungi > Ascomycota > Sordariomycetes > Hypocreales > Nectriaceae > Fusarium > Fusarium buharicum. Next base: position 8,943 of record JAATHB010000495.1, on the reverse strand, counting down.
TTGCAATCGCCGCTGAATAAAGTTCCTTCACTGCTGCTGTAGCTGACCTTGTCCAATCTTGGGATAGCAACAACAAGAAATGCGATGTTGGCTGCAGTGGCGATTGCCGCAGCTGCAGTACAGCGTGCAAGGCCAGCTCGCCATCCCCGGAAATATCGACTCGGCATAGTTCCTTACGGGCCTGTATTCTAGGTTGACCTTGAATCGGTCTCAGCGCGAATTTCAGAAGACAGTAGGACTGGGGTGACTTCTTCTTCTATACAAATGCCTTGAGAGAGTGGGGCTGAAATTTGAGGCGCGATAGTTTGAGATGGTTTTCAGCCCACGACAGCCTCACGTCAAGCCACAGTGTTACTCATATGGTTCCAGACCATTTAGTTTGGTTCAGATGTGGAGTAATCTCTTGAAGATTGATTTGAGAAAACATTGGAATTTAACTTGTATTGAATAACCCCCGTCGTGGGCGGCCAACTTTGGAAGTAAAGGGGGCTGAAGTTAACAAATATCCATATCTATGGAGTAGTTTATAGTATCAATTAGGATTTAATACCTCAAGAAATACCTATTTCGCATCTGCAATAATCATTTCAGCAGCAATCTCAGCAATACCGTACACTGCTGTTTGGATATGCGCCGAAATTAAAAGGGGCATAATACTGGCATCTACAACTCGGAGGTTTTGGGTGCCGTAAACCTTAAGCTTGGAGTTTACAACACCGCCGTCTGCTCTGGGAAGCATAGAGCATGTTCCGGTTGGGTGGAAGATGCTTAGAGTACTATCGAGTGCGTAGCCTTTGACTTGCTCGTCTGTCTTGGCATTTTCCAGACCCGGCTCGTATTCATTCTCCCACAATGACTTCATGGGCTCAGTCGATGCGATCTTTCGATTGTATTTGACTGCTTGCGTGACGGCTTCCACATCATGGGCATTGCCGAGGTAATTGGGGTTGATGACGGGTTTTCCAGCAGGGTCAGATGGGTTGATGTGGACGCTTCCACGGCTGAGGGGGTGCATGATAACGGCAATGAGGGTGAAGAAGTTCTTGCCGAAGAGAGAAGAAGTGAGGGCCGGGTAACCCTTGACTCCGGTGTAACCATCGGAGAAGATGACCTCGAGCTGAGGAATCGAGGTGTCTTTTAGAAACTCCAGTTTCTTCTTGTTAACCTTGCTAGCATCCTTGCTGACGGCCTGCTTTGCAAGAGAGACCATCTTGGCGTCACTACCCAGAGCTTGCTTCCAAGTTGAGAAAGTGTATGCACTGCCTGTGTAGTCGTAGAGAGAACGTTGGCCAAGGGTTCGGAGCGCGAGCTGCTCCGCAGCAAAGATAGCGTTGCTTCGAAGCGCATCAGTTGAAATGTACCTTTGCTTGAGCTGGTATGAAGTCATAACACGGAGATGATCCTGGAGATTCTCGCCAACACCAGGAAGATCGATGACTTGCTTGACCCCGGCAGCTGCAAGAACAGATTTGCTGCCGATTCCAGACTGCTCCAGCAACCCGGGGCTTTGAATCGAACCAGCGGACACGATCACCTCACGACGCGCTTTGATGTAGGTTCCATCTTGAAGAGTGACGCCAGTAGCAATAGACTGTTTCTTGCCGCTTGGGGTGGTCAAGTTGATCTTGGCTACCGTGGTGTCGGTGAGAATCTCAAGATTGGGGCCCGAGATTTCCACATAGGCATTGGCGCTGTAAGAACGGTTATAGTTTGCAGCATCTATGCTGCTGGGCTGATACATAACACCCAAAGGATTTCCTCCAAGGGACTCAAGATTCTTACGAACTCCAAGCTTGTTGAGAGTAGGAATCCACGACTCTTGATGCTCGGGGATGATGCGATTAATGACAGCCTTGACTGGGCCACTGTCGCCCACACCCTTGGAACCGTATGTTTCAGTATTCTTGCCCGTAAACGTCTCAGCCTTGGTCATGGCCTTGATCATGGTCTTCCAGTTCCATCCCGGGTTTCCAAGGGCTTCCCAACTGTCATACTCAGCAGCGGCAGCGCGATCATAGGTCATGAGGTTGAGGGCAGAGCTGCCACCCAGTACCTTGCCACGATTAACTGGTAGAACTCTGTTGTTGGCACCGGGCTGAGGAACAGTAGTGAAGTTCCAATCGTATTTGGTCCCCAGTGTTGTTCCCCTGAAGCCAGGGATGTTAATCCTTGGCTCGTCCCAGGCAGCGGGTCCCGCCTCGATGAGGAGGATCTTGGATGCAGGAAGTCCTTCACTGAGGCGCGCAGCGACCGCTACTCCTGAAGTGCCACCTCCTACTACGATCTTTTATAGAGAAAGCAGTATTAGAATCAGGATTCTGGCAGATTTTGGGTAATCATTAAGACGTTGAAAGTACCAACTCACATAATCATACGTCTGTTGAGACGGTGCCGCGATTGCGCCAGCTGCAGCAAGAGTCAGCCACAAATGCGACTTGACAAGCATTGTGAAAAGTAAGCAGCGGATAGATGTATCCGCCAGAAAAAAAGCCTGATGAGTTGCTGGGCGATACGAGTGCTCGTGCGTCTGGGACGTGCGACTTTCATGCAGAAGCGAACGCAACGGAGTAAGAAAGAAGGGAATAGCTGGGGATTAGACCATTTATTTGCCACATATAAATTGCTCCCCTATCTTTTCGAGGTTGTACTCGGTATCATCCATGCTCCTATCTAATATCTGCTCAGTCGACAATAGCAGACGGACGACTCGGCAGTGGCACTTAGACATGGATCGGAAGGGCTCCCTTGGAAGACCCTGAACAGTTGAACGGACAAAATCCTCAAAAGGGCTACTAACATTAAGAATCCCTGCCTAGACCAAACTTTAAACTTCGCTACCGCTGATTAAACACTCTTTGAGCAGGGGGGGCAGGGGCTGGTAAGAGTTTTTACCCTTCGTAGCAAATCAGATGGCCCTGTCTAGGATTGTCATGAGTTTAATTTTCCTTGGTATCAACTCAATAATCAGGGGGAAAGGTAGAGATATTATTGTTATATAGAATAGTACTAAATCTGGAGATTCTACATGCAAAGTTGACTTATAGTAAATCAGTCCAGCTATTGATATTCATCCAATCCTGATCCGAAGTAAAATTGCTAAATTGCTGTAATCCCTCCCCTCCAAGCAACCTATTCCAATCTGGAGGACTCTCTGGGACCATCACTTGCTCGCCCTGCAGATGCTGCGTTACCAGTGTCTCATATTCGTGATGAAGCTCTTCAAACACACTATGCACAGCTTCCGCGTTCGGCCAGTGTCGTGCTAACATCATGGTAGACCTCAGCAGACGTGACAAGCGCTCAAGTGCATTAATGGCAACCAGGAAAGTTTGCGATGTAACGGCGGCACGGATCTCACCAGCAAACTGGATTCCGGCTGCAGTCACGGCACTGACCGAGGTGAAGTGGCATTGTCGTAGCTCATCACGAGCTGTCAACTTTTCGAGGGAGGTGACGATGGCTTGGGCAGCTGCAGAACAGATGGACTGACTGCTATTTTCATGCAGATTCCGGTGAAGGTGTAGCAGAATTAGATTATAGTGCATGCGGAGATGGCATGTCCAAGAATCGTCGTCTTCGGCAACCGAGGAGATACCGGAGCGCAGTGACCAAAGACCAAGACGAGCGTCGATTGATGCAACATCTATAAGTCGGTCTCTAGCGGGTGCATTCAATGCAAGGATGTCTAGACCGATATATGCCAATTCAACCAGGTAGTTCAGAAAGTCAGGGTTTACGCTGGGAGTGTCATTCATAGCCGGATCCGTGCTTGGCGTATCAGTCATGTCCTCCTTACAGAGAGGTTGCTGGTCTATGTCCTCGGCTCGGACTGCGCAAGGTCTCCCAGTCTCAAGTGCCGAGAAGACTTCACAGAAAAACGCTGACCACCAACACCGTCGATATTGGGCCATCTCAATAGCAGGAAGCTGGGAGCTATTCCGGTGGGCACCTGCGCCACAACCGATTCGTACTGCTATGCCAGACCAGTACCAAGGTCCTCCAGCAACTGTATCACCATCTCCTATATGCCAGGTAAAAAGGACTGCTGCTTGTAGGAGATGCATTCTGTCAGACTCGTGTCGCATATGGTACAGCATACTAGCCCGTCGGAATAGGATGTTCTGAACCGCATGGCGATCGTTGGCGACAAGCGGATGTGAGCATGCGTGCGCTCCAGCCATCAAAACAGATTGGAACAATAATAACGGAGGGGGCTTATCAGGAGTGCGGTATCGGGCTATGAATTCTGGTTTTGATACTATAGGTAGGAACGGATGTATGTGATCAAAGTAAGCCGTGACCAAGGCATCACGTACTTCTTGAGCTGGGAAGGAAGATACTTCTGTCACTAGATCCTGGGTTATACCCCAGGAGTTTGGGGTAGGCTTCCATGATTTGACTTGTCGGATGGGAGGGTAAGGATAATGCAACGGCTTTCCACCTGCTATCCTATCACTTCCAGTGCTCCCATCTGCGACAGAGTCATGGAAAGACCCATGGGTATCGGGTCCTGTCGGTGCTGATAGTGGACGCTGCGCATCACCAAGGATGGAGGAGTAAGGTTGTCGAAACGAGCGGTGCAAATCGACTAGATGGACTAGATTGGATACAGCTGTGCCGACGTACGCAATGCGGAAGCTTTTTGTAGAGGCAAAAACAGCCCAAGCAGCAGCGCCGATACCGTGCTTGAAGAATCGAGCGAGTCCTTCACGCGCGAGTTGCTCTTGGCCGTCGGAATGATGTACGTCGTTTGATGTTGTCTGTTCAGGGTCGGTTGGTGGTTGTGATGTGACCTGCTCGGGTCCGAGAAGCGAGAGGCCATTATCCCGAGGTTCAACGGCTCCGGGTTCCGGATCCGGCTGAGGTGCTCTTGGCGAGCGACTGGGTGTATTTCGTTCATAACCACGTCTTGAAACAGTTGAACTGCGACGAGGTGTCGCCCATTTAGCTGTTGACCTATTCAACCGTTAGCTAGATCCCCAAGCTGTGTCTCAAACGTGATGCTGTCTCGGAGCCGTCACCAAGAAAACTTACCGACATTCGAGTCCCGACTTTTCACAAACTGAGCAAGGCCCTGAAGGTCGGTCGACAATATCACAACGAACTTTACGCCGACGACATAGATCACATGCTTTCCGCTGCTGGCGCCGTCGTCGGTCTTGATGACCTTTTCGAGAGCTCGGTTCCATGGTTATTTTATGGCAGGCAAGTGAATTGAGGAGAAATCGGAACCGGTGACGCCAAAAAGGAAGATCAAAGACGTGGTTAGCGTCGGCTCCCAAGATCCGAGCTCTCGGGAATTGCATGGTAATAACCAGCCACCGCCATACGATCACATAAGTTGCTTTGTTTTCTTTCCATTTTTCCAGCTAAATCATCGGAGTCACAGTTCCTAATAGGCTCATCGTCACAAAACCAGGCGTCTAGAATACAATAGTCACAGGTTGTTTTTCACGTGTTGTAAGATGGAACATCGGCAGGCTAAGGGAGGTTAGGCTTCAAACCCGATAATGCACAGCGATAACCATCCCATCTCTGCCTCTCAAGTGATTAGAAGATTAGTATGGGTAGCTGATGCCATATCTAGAAGTTGCCGAGTGCCATGTGTCACCAGAGCGAATATTGTGGTAACGCAACCATTAGCAAGACCCTTTTCCTCGCTTGCGGTTAAATCCCTGCGTCGAGTCATTCTCTAGTCCAGAGAATGTGCGCTGAGAGCGTTTAACATGCCATTGTCCAGCAAAAACTAGCATCGCCCAGCAAGCGAAATGAGCTGTGCCTCTCGGCCACTCTAGTGTATAAGCTGTGGAATAGGCAGATACTGAGATTTTTTCTTGGCAATCACTTTATCTGATGGACCTAAAAAGCCTTGCATTTCTCATAGCATCGTCTCTGTCACCCTGTAGTTTCTTAACAGCAGATAATTGACAAAATGCCGACCGCAACCGAGTACTTTGGGTACAGCGCCAACAACCTGGGCCCGTTGACGACAACCTTCACAGCTCCGTCGTCATGCGCAACCAACATCGATCACGCAATCTTCGTTAATGCAACCTCGCCTTATCGGGCGTTTGCAATGCCCTCGTGTAGCGCTAAGCTCTTCGGTGACTGCCTCCCCAGCGGCAAGGCCTAGGAGTCTGTTGGGAACCAGACTACGAATTTTGTTCAGGGCCATTACTATTACTTTTCACCTGGCGTTGCTTGTCCTTCAGGGTGGCAAACTGTCGGAACATTAGCCCATGCTGGCGGAAATCAAATGAGCGCATCAGGTGCATTCAAGGTACCACAAACGGAAGATGACGATTACTATCCCATGCCTACTTTTCTTCATCCAACCGACTTCTGGTCCAACATCTTGGACGAGTCAGAGACACTTGCATACTGCTGTCCTACGTAAGCCAAAACCCCTCTCAACATTGCCATCAGCTAAAAAATTCGTCAGTAATTACCAAGGCGACGTCAACGGGTTGTGCATATCTACACTCGGTCCAGTCAGTTCATACACTTATTCCGACTATTGCGTCGTCTACGGTGGATATGAAGTAGATATCATCTCGACTCTGGATGGCACCACGATAACGCCTGGTCTCATCTCCCGCATCTCTGCAACCGAAACACCCAGGGCACGTTTGACGAATGACTGGTTGACTGAATCCTCGCTTAAAGACGCTATTGCTGTCGCAACTTACATGCCTGCAGTGCCTTTGGTTTATAAGGAGTCGGATCTAGAAAGGCAAAAGAGAACGACAATAGCGACGACAGCGAGACAGACAGCTCAAGTGCCAGTAGCGGCAGCGCAAGTGAAGGAAACGGAAACTCAGCTTCAACCATAGATCCCAGACAAGGAGTAGTGAGTTTGCTTGGACTTGCTCTGGGAATTTTGGCAGGGACGGGCATGCTGCTGTCTTGGTAGTGGAATGATGAGTGGTTGTTCACGATCTATCGATATGCTCCTCCTGGGCTACAATACCAAATTCTAAGCAATTCATCTTGGAGCATCTTGAGTGTTTTAGTCTTTAGCCTGGTGGGATTTCTTTATTTAACTTCGCGTTGTGAAAGATTCGCCTACTAAACAATTGTCGGCTCCAAGGTCAGAGAAGCCATGCGGTTTGAAAAGAAATTCTGGCCGCGTGGCCTTCCGTAAGAGCACGAAACTCGTCTCGTTAATAACTTGGCAGGATTGCAGTTTCTAAACTGGTTCTAACAGATGATGCAGAGTGATGAAACTGAGAGGAGATGGATTGTTTCGGGAATAACAGGGGGAGTCATCTGTAACACGGCTTCAGTTGTATCCGTCTGCAACTTGAAGCATTTAGCGTAGTGACTAAGTTTGGGGTTAGTCTGGACGCATGTAACCTATAAGCGAAACCTGAATTCTTATCTGATGATCAACAAGACAGATCTGCCTGGATCTGTCGAATCTTTACAAGTGTCCTGTCCATCCTGAGGTTGCATCCCATCCGTCGACGTTGCAATGCAATCCAGGCCTGGGAGTTTGAGATGTCATCCAAGTTTCACGATTGGCCCCCGCAGAATTATAGGTCTTCAGTGCTCGAAAGACACTCAATACTCGATCTGCAGTTTTGGAAATGTATCAAACAAGCTCGTTTTCTCTCCTTCTCTTCGAATCATTTATTCAAGACATAGGTTTGATACTGCTGCAGTTGCAGATAACCCAACCCTAGGATTAACTGTCTCGTTAAGATTACCACATTCAGCCCTGAGTTGCGATCTATTTTAAGATCTAGAAGGAGACTTGTCCCTCCTCGCTGGAAGTAAATTCTATAAGAAACTTGGCATTTTCTCACGAGATTTGTCTCTTACATCCAATTCATTCCCTCTTCATCAAACTCACTAGCTTCGCTTGACGCGACATCTCTCAGCCTTCCATTCAATCGCTTCTATCGGCTGGTTCCGTCTTTCTCTTCTTGACCTCTCTTTGACTGCTGGCCAGAATACCTTCATCCCTTCATTTCATTATTTTCCAGGCTTCACTAGTCATTATGTATTTCTCCAATGTCGTCGTCGGCATTCTTGCCGCCCATGCTTTGTCAAGCAATGGAAGGCCAAGCCGAACACTCGTTACGAAATATGGTGTAAGTTACTGTTGATGCATAATTCACGATAACCCTAACAATAGATATAGAGCTTGATGGCTTCAGCAGCTCTTCCTGCAGCTGGTCGACCAATTCTTGACAATCTCGAGGCTCTGGCAGTAAGTATTATCCTTCTACATGACCTATAAGTCTTAGCTAACAAGATAAGCCTCTTCTGCAGGGAAACCAGCAGGGCCGAGGTGGCCAAGGCGGACGAGGAGACCAAGACGATCAAGACGACCAGCAAGACCAAGACGACAATGATGCTCAAGGTGGTCAAGGCAACCAAGGCCAAGGCCAGGGCGGTCAGGGCAACAATGGTCAAGGTAACCAAGATGACCAGCAAGAAGACGACCAAAATGATCAAGATAACCAAGGAAATCAAGGTCAAGGGAACCAAGGCAATCACGAGAACCAAGACGATCAAGGAAATCAAGGTGGCAATGGAAACGATGCAGCCACCGAGACACAGACTGAAGCAGCCAATGCAACTCAGACAGAGGCCGCTATGGAGACCGCAACTGATGCTGCTGGCGCTGTCGAAACTGAAACTGGCAATGCCGCCGAAACTCCAGCAGATGCTGCTGCTGAGACCGAAACCAGTGTCGCTGCCGAGACTGAGACCGAGACTGGCGCTGCTACTACTACCCAAACCGAAGCACCAGCTGCAACCCAGGACTCTTGCAACGTTGGTAATAACCCTAACAATGCTGGAAACAATAATGCGGCTGGTAATGGTGGTGAAAACAAGGGAGGAGATGCCGCTGCCGACGAAGGCGCCGCCAATGAGGAGGGTGCTGCTCATGGGGATGGTGCTGCCAATGAAGAGGGTGCTGCCAACGGTGAG
>JAATHB010000494.1:0-29251 GCA_014822075.1 Fusarium buharicum | reverse complement strand
CTATTATTGTTGAAATATCTGAAGATCCTGTCTTTAAATATATATAATAAATGTAACCACCCCTACATATTTCGCTTGGGCGATCTGGTACGTTACTCAAGAATTAACCTACCTGCTTAAATTTATGCCGAACTCAAATTCGGGATGTAACGAGTGCGTCATCAAGCGGGCTAATTGGTCTACTATGTACGGTCGCCCTACAACGGGGGCCGTCACATTAATACCGATGTTACATTAACTGGTTCAACGGCCCTTGCCTTTTAGACCTGATACCACCAACTAACTCGCTTTTACTAAAAGCCCAGGTTTTAAGTGCTCTATAGATGTTAGCTAAGCTCTCAGTTAGTCAGCATGGATAGCTTCTTGTGTTGCTTAAAGCTTTTCATGGTATTGTATAAAAGGACCGTCTAACGCGACCTTTGCAGCTCATTTCGTAATCTCGTCAATCCTCTTGATAACGACCTCTGTATCTTTCTATGTCTGTCTAACTCACTATCTAACTTGACACGCCTCATGTTTACCCATTGAACTATGTCAATCTAGACATGGATATATTCTCGAAGTTACCGTCACTGATCTAGACGGAGGTTCTTGTGAGTATCCAATCCGAGTCTAATATCATGTAGCTCATCCAAGTATCTCCCGCCATTGGCAATTATCCGCAGTCTCGTGGCCCTCAATCATTTAGTGAAGTTGCATCGAGTACTTTCCTGGATCATCGCATTCATTGAAGACTATGCCACAAAGGGGACCAATCTCTGTCCCACATGATCGTATCTTGGCCTTCCAGACCTAAAATCCGACACTGGAAGCTCTTTCAAAGGTCATAATTTAGACGCTAGAGTGATAAGAGTTATCAGTCTAACTAAGTCTGAACGGTATTGTTTTCTACATACCTCTCTGAGATGAGGTCTTATGCAAGATCCGTAATCCTCAAGTTTAAGTCCCTTCCAAAATAACAAAATTGAGAAGCAGAACCGCAGTTTGAATTGCAGGGCGAGATTCTGTCGACTATAGCTACTTAAAAGATTTGTTTTGTTTTCATTGTAAAGTATTTAATGTAAGATTAGCCACTAATGCCAGACTCTGCCGGAGAACCCCTCGTAGTCAACAATAGTCAGTTATTTACCAACACCGTCACCACCCCACCCCATGCTTGGCATCATATTCTCAACTGGAACCATTATCATCCTTTTCAAGCCCTTCGCGTCGCCTGAAATGAGAAGCAGCAATATCTTGTCCTGACCCGAGACACTCCGACTCCCTCGAACTGCGACTAACATCGTGCAAGACGACGCCAGTGAGCCCAGAGCAAAGCGCGTCAAACTCGACCAAGAACCCTCCGCCTTCACCTCACGCCTACCGACGCCTCCCTTGCAGGGCATGGTATCTCCCAGCAAGCGGCGCAGACAAGACGACGATGATGATGAGAATCATGTAGATGGTGGTAGCGGCTTTCCCGCCATCTTAGGGGACCAAACCACACCCAAAGCTGTGCGAATTCGCTAACGACTATATCAAGATCAAAATGTTTTCCGCGCTTCATCTCCCTCTCAAGCATCATCTTCTATGTCACAAAAGTCTTCCATCTTCGACGCCTCGTCTCCCACCAAGCAGCAGCGTAACGCAGCGCTACAGGAGACTGGGTACAAGGCCTTCAGCTTTACGCAACATGAGGATTTTCAGCCTGATTTACTCAAGAAGCTGAAGCAAAAACGGGGGAAAGACCATACCTGTCTCTTTGAAGCCACAGGTTGGTTACGCTCTATGTTCTTTTGTTTATATCTAACTTTGCCATGCAATTAACCAATGTTAATATTCCAAGCTTTGCGTTTTTTGACCAAGACAATGCATCTCTGGAGTCTGAAGACACACAACCGAGATCCGAGTGGCGGTATCCTGACCCGACATTCGTCCAACATATCCTTGACCGCACCGCTTTATGCCTCGATGAGAACGAAGGAGAGTCTTCATGAAATTTCGAAGTCCACAGGCCTGTGCTCTCTTGGGTCTTCCGAGCCAATAAGCATAAACAACAGCCCTAGTTTCATGTCCGATACTGCTGAGCTGGCATCTAATCTCTCCCCGGAAGTCTCAACTCACACCGTTTGTGACAGCGCAGATTATTCGTCATTTCAAGCCCAAAGGTGCGCCCTCGCAAATGGTCGACTTTTGCGTCGACGTTCGTCTCCAAGACGTGTCTCTCAAACAAATAACTATTGAAAACCTTTGCGATTGTCGACCTGACAAGGCCATCAATCAAATTGACTGGGGCAACCTGACTAAAGATCCGTTTGCCATATCCTGTCGAGACCAAGAAGCATGGTGAAGGTTGGACCAAGGCTATTCATCAGATGGAGTCGTGGCACTCTGCTCAGTGGCCCAGCCTACACCATGGCAGATAAGGCCATCCTTTGTCTTGTATAAAATTCTTGCCTGGCACCATCATTCAAGGACATACGTGGGTATTTGTCGCTACCATTCAGCGGAATAACCGGGCCATCTTCTTCCACCAGGATACAATTGGTGATACTGAAACCAAGTTTGGCATCCAAGCTCTTGGTCCCGTTGCAGTGTCTTGGTTAATGGGTTGAAGAGGCCTATTGGCCCGCTTTCAAATCGGATATCCTTGGCTAAGAAAGCTAAGCTTTGAAATGGGTAATGAAACTTGGGTAATGAGTAATGATGTTGAAAATAGGTGTATGTATAGTCTTGAAATAATTTCATGTCAAAATGAGCAACTTACTCTTGCTTCCGTTTCACCGGTCATATATAATGTCTATGGTTTACAACTTTATCCCCTGTTCTCGCACCTCATCTCTCTAACTTGAACACAAGTTTCTCACTCTTGGCACATAATGGTTTCTAAAACGGGATTTGAACCCCACTGACTGTCTCCTGTTTGCAGACTACACGTATAGGGTGCTTCCCCAAAAGCATCCATATCGCCTTGGGGAACCCCTACAGTCTGAACATCCATCATTACAGTGAACTAGCCCATCTCGCGCTCTGGAGATAGCCAACCAATATCATCAATAGTCCCAGAAGCAGCAGGAGCGAAGCCACGGGGAGCTTGAATAGCGTCTTTTGTGTCCGCTTGCCCAAATCATCAAAACTCCGTTTCTAAAACGCTCCTCAGTCACGTTCATCTCACAGCCATGAGATAATAACAAACAGTTGACAACCAAGTTTACCATCGCCAACCACGCACGACGGCAACACTGATGCCATGCTCTCTGTCAGCGCGATACAATATGTCGAAGATTCAACCAGGCCATCTCCCGACAACTGAGCTTCACCGTCTCCGCAACATCCGGCGCCATGGCGTCAGATTGAAGCAACACTCTAAGAGCGCATCAACGACCTGGTATGACGCTTTTGCCATCGGGTGTAATCGAAACTGGCCCTTCCAGACTCTTCCCGACGTTGTATAAGCAGCCGGAGCCCATCTCATCGCCGTTCCTGCGAGGCATTGACCCCCTCTCCCCCGCACGACGCGTCGTTTGTTAAACGCCTGCACCGAGCGCTGGAAGTTACTGTCCTGAAACAAGCCTTTTGATGCAGAATATACGGCCCAGAAATCGCTGAGAGCACGTGCCCGGGTCACACGCCGCCTATAATGAAGGAGAAACTGCTCCTCGAGGCTTGGGAACCCGATAGCTGTAGCGATTCTGAAACATCGACGACGCCGACCGGTCGCAATACACCCTCGACCTGTGACGATGATCTTTTTAAACTTGATCCTCCTCTTGAAGGGGGCTCGCTGGACAAAGTAAAGCCTACGCCAAGCTGGAAAGGAAGGCGGGAGAATGCGGAGAACGACGAGGACGAGGTCGACGGAGCTGAAGGGAGTTCAGAGATCTCAGCTGAATCTTCAAGTATACGGCCAGTGGATCGGCATCAGTCAGACATCGCGTTGTAGCTGTATCTTAGAAGAAAACCAATTTGATTGTACACCCACCTACTCTAGGGTGGGAGATGACAGAATACTAGCTTATTTCCCGGCTTTGAAGGGGAAGGCTGTACCAACTCTTGATCTTTGTGGTGCTATAGAAAGGTGGCCCGTTTCAGCATAGCCGATATAGTTCTAGTGAAACAACGTCTCTTCTATATCGTATATAGCATTATCTTATAACTTCCCAGCCTGTTTAAGCGCCCAACCCGCTTTAAGAAATTCCTCAACATTAGTAACCTCAACGTCAGGGAAAAGATCAGCAAGGCTCTTCCCGGGCAATTCATGCGCATTGCTCAACATTGAAAGCATCACCTGTCGTTCAACCTCGCGGAGCAATTCGCCCTTGGACGCATCTTGAAACACAGCCTGATTGGACGGCAAAGCTGTGATGCGGCCATTATGGATTACATCTACCGAATCATATGTGATCTTGAAATCCTTTCCTATATACTATATCAGATCTCGGAGCATAGTGTTAGAAAGCATTCCTACTTTACCTGTTACTCGTTTTATAAGAGGCGCAAGGTCCTTCACTTGCAGTCTGTTTGACGCGATGAGGGATTCACGGGGCCAATTCTTGGCAGGGAGACCTATCAAGCACTCAATGTATGCTGCAAGGTCTGTTGAATGGGTAAGTATAAGTGGTTGTGATCCATCATCAGGAAAGACACATTGTTCATAGTCCATATCAACAAAGACCCAGAACGGGCTAATGTAAGTCTTCTTTGGGTTATGCGGCATAGTAAGGTGGTCCAGGAATATCCCATTTCTGATAAGTGTCCATGTCAGTTGAGGATAATGCGAGAGCTCCTCTTCAGCTTCTAGTTGAAAGTTGGTAAAGAGGTCAGAGCCACTGCGTAGTACAGGTTAGTGCAAAAGGGGGGAGGGAATGGCTTCAGAAGTCTTACGGGATTGGAGCATGGAAGTCAATGTAGTATTCGCTAGGGATGAACTTGGTCACCGTCCCAGAATGAGCAGCGGCACGAATCAGATTGATCTGCGCCTTTGAAACGACTTCATCTACCAGAAGCAAGGCTGATATCACAGCTTCAACATTGTTCTCCTGGAGGACACGCTTCAACTGCTCGATATCGTTATAATCAACAGAGACACGCTTCGGCTCGCTCAATGCTGTAACAAGCCCTGCCTGAACAGGATATCTTCAGTACTCTTGCATTAAAGACATTGAATAAGTGGGCTTACTGTTCTCGATAATATGATGGTTTTGTGTTTGCCCGATTTCGTAATGGCATCTAGCACAGTACGACCTACACCGCCGGTGCCGCCAGCAATAGCAACAACAACCATTGTGAGAGAGAGAGAAAGATGTAAACAATTGCCCATGGGCACCAAGTTGGATGAATCCTGGGCCAGTTATACGATACAAGCGGATAAGGTTACCAACAATCGCTTGACCTAGCACACTTGCACATCTACACCCTGTATTACTCGAGCTATCAGGGCAGGCCGCGTAACAAACAATCGCGCAATCAATAAAAGTTTAAAGTAACTGCCGTTCCGATACCCTTGCTCTGCTTCCCTACCTGTTGTCAAAGTCCTGTGGACCAATGAGCAGGGGTCCTGCTTTTATCGGTATACTTATCACGTTGGCGCTAACCATAGAAGACGGTGTAAAGATAACTGGGTCAATAACGTTGCACCTGTTAATGCAGTCTAATGCAAGTGACTATCAGTGTAGTATTCCGGAAGATGGAAGGCGTAACGGTACCTTCACTCGTATATGCATGCTGCGTGTGAGCGGGCCACTGTGAGCAGGGACGGCAATCAGTCAAGGGACCGGATAAGTTTGCTGATTCAAATAATTGTCAATAATCTTAATCAGGCCTTGTCTTAAGATTGAGTATATTCTTGGCGAGGACACTACATTACCGAAAAACATTCCGGCATACAACTCTAGTTGTTTAAGAACTTACACTTTGTGGAGTCGCAAATACTCCCCACCATCACGATGAGAGTGGCAATTGCTGGCTATGGAGATCTGGCTCATTACATCTGTGACGAGTTTCTCAAAGCCGGCCATCAACTCATCATCCTTACACGGAATCATAGACCCCACCTTGAGAAGCAGGGTATTATACAAGCCATCACAGACTACACTCTACCATCTCTGAGGGCCCCCTTGGCTGATTGTGAGGTGTTGATATCGTTGATTTCCGACACTTCCGCAGCCTACACCGATGCACACCGCTCACTCATACTGGCCTGCCAGGAAAGCCCAACGTGCAAACGCTTTATCCCCGCCGAATTCGCAGGAAATATCCAAGCTTACCCGGATCAGCCTGGCTTTTACTATGCCATACATGAACCTGTTCGTGAGATGCTACGTAGCCAAACCGATGTTGAGTGGACACTGGTCTGTGTTGGCTGGCTAGCCGATTATTTCGCTCCAGTCAAGAATCGATATATCAAAGACATTGGAGACTTTCACCCTGTGAACTGGGAGGTTGGCAAGATTGTGATCCCAGGTACTGGATATGAGCCTGTGGATTTTACATGGGCTCGGGACGTTGTCCAGGGACTAGAGTCCCTGATTAGGGCCCCGTCTGGTTCATGGGAGCCCTATACCTTCATGTCGGGAGAGCACAGTTGTTGGAATGATGCA
Source organism: Fusarium buharicum (assembly GCA_014822075.1). Lineage (NCBI taxonomy): Eukaryota > Fungi > Ascomycota > Sordariomycetes > Hypocreales > Nectriaceae > Fusarium > Fusarium buharicum. The sequence continues at coordinate 22,673 of JAATHB010000494.1, read as the reverse complement.
GCCAAGCTCATCGAACAAAAACATTGCAATGGGTTCCAGGTGGAACACGTATCACTGTACACTATTGCAGAGATGATAAAGACAGCGAAGGATGAAGAAACGCTGGTTCTGGCCGATTACTACCTGTTGTCTATCAGTCAAGCGTGTGCGAATCCTTCAGAAAAAGTTCGAGCACATAGAGAAAAGTACTTTTCGGGTGTTCATTTCAGAACTTTACAAGACGGCCTTTCTCAGCTTGTTGAGTCTCCGGACTTGATGCTGTAGTGAGAGCCGTGACTATTTGAATTGCCGAAGATGCTGGCTTACGAGAGACTATCGAGATAGCCACGAGATATTGAAAATAGTCCTACGATGTATTTCCCAAAACCTCCACTTTTCGCAGAGTGATAGAAATGTCTGCTCAGTGCCCTTTTCGAAGTGATTAATCCTATAACATGTCGCCAATTGACTTCGGAGCCAATGATATTACAGAGCCAGGAGATAAATGAACAGCATTGCTTCTAGTTCTATTCTCAGAACCCGTTGATATCTTCCTATATTGGTGTTTTCCCCTCGACGGCATTGATGCAGCTTAAATACTTGAGAACATATTTCTCGTCAATCAAAGGAGAAGGATACAATTCCAGCCCCAACACATGCTTGCCGACAGGGCCACCTTTGACCAGATGACTCGCGGTTTCATCTGTGTAACCATCGATGATGGGAGTGATGCGAGCAAGTGGACTCTTTGGATGAGCGGCTGCATACTCAAAAGCCTGACGGCGCCATTCACTGAACAAGACAATCTCTTTTCCACCGCTTGCATGGCCTATCATTTCGAAGAAGTGATTGAAAGTCGGCGCTTGGGCGTTGATGAAGTCATAGTCTTCATTGACTTGCTTCTGATCCTGGATCATTATGGAGGCAATAGTGCTGCACAAATAATCAACAGGCAGCACAGCAGATAGGTCAGCATCTAACAAGGGGAAGGTTCCCAAATCAAGGCATCCAGTTATTAGATTGTTTAAGAAATCACCTCGATCAAGTCGGAAGTGGCCGTTGGTAGCTGAAGGAGCGACAAAGGGCAAACGGTAGGAGGATGCGTTGGCACCGCGGAAACGAGCAGCGCTAACCATTCTCTCAGCTAGGTATTTTGAGGTACCATAGCCGTACTCTCCATCATTCTCAGTGAGGCCATAGCCCGCATGAATTGGTAGCGTCGAGATGGTCGATATGAAATGAACTGCTTTGCCGCAGCCACGGGAGGCAAGTCGCAGTATCTCATGAGTGCCCAAAACATTAGGACGGATGTAGTCCTCAAATGGGCGCAGCCAGTCTACCAGAGCCCCAGAATGGAGAATAGCATCAACTCGGTTAGCCAGGTCATCAAACACTACCTCATCAAGGCCAAGCAGTGGATGGGAGAGATCACCGACTACCAAGTGAAGCATTGGCTCGTACTCCGGCTTCCAGAGGCTGTAATGTTTCATCGTCTCGATAATACGTTGTTGCGCAAGAGCGAAACTACCAGCACGGACAAGACAGTATACAGAGATGCCCTTCTGAAGAAACTCGTGTACCATGAATGCACCAACGAAGCCTGTTGGACCAGTTACCAAAACATTCCTAGGGGTACGATGGAATGGAGTAAATTTGATGTCAATGTTATCAAACTGAATGGTGGTATCGAGAATACCCCTTCGGATGGCTTCCATGTCAACATAAGGGGCATTCGACGTCGTGCTACTTGGCGCCGTGCCGTTAGACTCTGAGGTACTGGATGAGCTGCTAACGACATTGTCCAGCAAGCGAGCCAGGAGGAACTCGCTAAGCGACTCCAAATTTGGGTGAAGCAGGGCGATATTTGGTGGCAAAGCCATACCCGTCAACGTCGCCAGGTGATTGCGTATCAAAACCGCAGTCAGCGAGTCAACCCCGAGTTTCTGCATGGTCCGCCTGGCGTCCACATCATCCACCCGGGCGAACCCCAAAGCCTTAGCAATTACTTCTCGGACCATGCATAACATGATGCTACTGCGTTGTTCTGGTGCAGCATCAAGCAACATGTCACACAAGTTAACGACTTGGTCTACCTGCTTCTTGACCTCGGTCAGGCCTGGAGGTGCTAGGAGAGGGGGCACACGGCCTTGTTCTTGGTAGTACGCTTTAAGTCTCTCCAAATCAAGGTCCGCAGCAATGGTGAGAGTGCGGCCCTCGCGAACGGCTTCCTCCAATAGTTCCAACCCTGTCTCTGGCGCAAGGAACCCAAGTCCAAGCTGTGAGAGATGATTACGGGTTGTTGAGACAAGTGTGGTCACCATACCATCGCCGGCCCATGTACCATATGCAACTGACGTGGCTGGCAGTCCCTGGGCACGTCGCAGGTATGCGAGCGCATCCATGAACGAGTTGGCAGCAGCGTAGTTTCCCAGTCCTGGTAAACCAAGAATACCAGATATTGAGGAGAACATGACAAAGACGTTCAAATCTATATCCTTTGTAACTCGGTGCAGGTTCCACAGGCCATCTATCTTTGGCGAGAACGTCGTAGCACACTTCTGAGGCGTTAGGGATAATAGAGTACCCGAGTCAACCACCCCAGCAGCATGAAATACGCCACGCAAGGGTCGATCGGCTGTGAACAGTTTCATCAAAGACTTGAGGGTATCAGGGTCTGCCACATCGCCAGCAACCACGGTAGCTCTGGCACCTAGCCTTGCAAGCTCGGCCACGAATGCGTCAGCACCAGGTGATTCCATGCCGCGTCGCGACATGAGAACCAAATCTCGAACCCCATGTAAGCTTGCTAGTCTGCGGGTTAAATAGCCTCCGAGTTCACCAAGGCCTCCTGTCACCAACACTGCGCCGTCGGCTCGAATCAATGGCTCCTCAGCTGGTGATGGTGGTACGACAGAGCTGGCGGGTTCCAGACGTGGCAAAAGCAAATGTCCCTTGCGGACCGCTATCTCCATTTGATTGTCTAGCATAAGGGCCTGGCATAGAATGCTCAGATCGGTCTTTCCATCTATATCAATCAAGCGCAAGCACAACTCCGGATGCTCACTCCGGGCGGTTCGCATCAGACCCCACAACGGTCCGGCCCCGATACCGACCGGCCGATCGCCGGCGCCGGCGCCTACGGCATGGCGGGTGATCCACACAATCGATGTATTGATTCCAGCCTTTATTGCTTCTTGTAACTGACATAACGCTTTCGTTGTCGAATCATGTGCCACCTGAACCACATCGGCAACAGAGTCCCACAACGAGACCACGCCGTCAAGCTGCTCAGAGTCTTGAAGTTTCGCAATGGGCACCAATCGAATGCCTGCAAATGATAGCGCCTCTCGTACCCTTTCCGTCCATGTTGTGTCCCCCAATGGGCAGACAAGACCCCATGAGCCATGAGGAAGGACCTTGTCTGTAGGCACTCCACGCCAGTTCATTTCGAACATCATCTTTTCCGCTCCCTTGACACCCTCATCAACAGCAGTTGTTTGGGAAATGCCACGTAACCAATTGGTCTTGTTTGAAGGGCTGATAGTGTCTCGTTGAAAGGCATAAGTGGGAAGTCTCACTCGTCGACAACCAAAGGGCTCGAAGTAGGCGGCCCAGTCGACCGGCACATGCCTCGCGTGCAATTTACCAAGGCTATGTTGGATAGTCAAAACCTCATCCATGTTCGGCTTCAGAGACGGTAACCAGCAGGTAGAGCTCAGCTGCGTAGTATCGGTGAGACAAGCGGCACCTAAGCCACAAAGCACCGGACGTGGTCCAAGTTCGAGAAACACATTTGCGCCTTGGTTAGCAAGCTGCTGAAAAGCATCGCTGAATCGAACAGCATTGCGGACCTGTTGAACCCAATACTCAGCTTGTTCAAGCTCACCCCCCTCAGCCGCTTTACCGGTCATGCTGCTGATGATACGCATCTGTGGCGGGTGGAATTGGACAGTTTGAGCTACAGCTCTAAAGTCTTGAAGCATACTATCCATATGATGTGAGTGGAAAGCATGGCTTGTATCAAGCATCTTGGTCTTGCGGTTTGTTTCTGTAAAGTGTGCAATCACCGCCCGCACAGCGTCAATGTCACCCGAAACAACAGTCTGAGAAGGCGTGTTATAGCCCGCGATATGAGCCTTTCCCCTCTTGCTTTGTCCCTCGATTGCTGCCGTGACCTCAGCAGCATTTGCCTCTATTGATGCCATAATTCCATGACAGGAAATAGCTTGCATCAAGCGGCCGCGCATCATAACGAGTCGACAAGCATCCGGTAAGTCAAATATGCCTGCGACATGAGCTACTGCTAACTCGCCTACGCTGTGTCCAAGTAGAAAAGCAGATTTGATGCCCCAACTCTCCCAAAGTTTCCAGAGAGATACCTGTAGCGCAAACAAGGCAGGCTGGGCATATTCGGTCTGGTGCAATGATGAAGCACGCTCGCTTCCTGGCTCAGCCCACATGCAATCAAGAAGCGGCACGTCCAGCTCGGCAAACGTGAAAGCGATCTGATTCAATGTGTCTCGAAAAACAGTATAGGTATCATATAGACCCTTACCCATTCCCAACTGCTGACTGCCTTGCCCAGTGAAGAGCATCGCCAAGCTTGCCGTACCGAATTCATTCATGTTGGAGAATTGTCCGATGCCTGAGTTAACAGAGGCCAGCGTGCCAAGTAGCTCTGCCTTGTCTCTTGCCGTTACCACCAATCTGTGCGGAAAGTGTGTACGAGATGTGGCGAGTGAATAGGCAATATCGCTTAAAGAGTCATCTTTCTTACTACCGTTCATCACATGCATCTGTAGCTTTTCAGCCTGTGACCTCAGCGCATCGTTACTGTCGCCTGAAAGGATGAACGGGATGGCAGTTGGTAATGTAAGTGATGTCACTGATGTGGTGTGAGCGGTCTCTTCGCTGACAGGCCCAGCGAACTCTTCAATAATGACATGGGCAATCGTACCACCAATGCCAAACGAGCTTACGCCAGCTCGACGTAGTTGGCCGTCTTTTGGAAACCACGGACGATTTGCCAGGACTAGCTTCATATTGGCATTGGCCCAATCGACTGCTCTAGTAGGCTCACTGACGTGTAATGTCTTGGGCAGAGTGTTGTTCTGCATTGATAATACTACTTTTAACAACCCGACAAGGCCAGCAGCGGCTTGGGTATGTCCGATGTTCGACTTGGCGGTGCCTAGCCATAAAGGATGCGAGCTAGAATGTCTCATCCCGAAGACGTCCATCAGTGCAGAACCTTCGATGGGATCACCGAGCTTGGTCGCGGTGCCGTGAGCTTCAACGTAGCCGATATCGTCAGGTACTAGCGCAGCCCTGGCCAAGGCAGTTCGAATCAGCTTTGCCTGGCTTGGGGCATTTGGAACTGTTAGTCCAGCGCCATGACCTCCATGCATCATAGCAGTACCACGCAACACCGCGTGGATGTCATCGCCATCCCGCTGGGCATCTGAAAGGCGCTTTAGTACCACGACAGTAGCCCCTTCGCTAAATCCTGTACCATCCGCATCATCAGAGAAAGCCTTGCAGCGGCCATCCGCTGAAAGGCCGCCAAGCTTGCTAAACTCAATATGTATACCCGAGTTGAGCAGGAGGCTTATACCGCCAACCAAGGCCATATCGCATTCTCCCTGGAGCAAAGAATTGTAGGCCAGATGTGTTGCCACCAGAGATGACGAGCATGCGGTATCAACAGTCAGAGATGGGCCTTGTAGATCAAGGATGTATGAGACACGACCAGAAATAGTGGCAGTGGCACTTCCTGTGATGGAATATCCCTCGAGATCTGGAGGCATGTTGCGTGTCGTTGCGTTTTCACTAACACCGAGAAATACGCCTGTCGTGCTACCGCGCAGCTGATCTCTTGTGTATCCAGCTCGTTCGAGGGCTTCCCAGCACAACTCCAACATCAGGTACTGCGCCGGGTCCATCACCTGGGCCTCAACTGGCGATATGCCGAAGAAGGAGGCATCGTAGGAGTAAACTGAGTCAAGGAAGCCACCTCGGTAAGAATACGATGCACCATAGGTGCCAGTGTCTGTATCCCAGCGGCCTTCGGGCACCTCGGTTATGCTGTCACCGCCGCTTTGCAACAAATCCCAGAAATCCTCCGGTGTGGTTACGCCGCTGGGTAACCGACATGCCATTGAAACCACAGCAATATCTTGACTGCTCCTGCTGAGGCCATGGCTCATCGTCTGAGTTTCCTGTGTGTTGTCATTCTTATCTGAGCCAGCAAGATACGCAGCCAATGTCTTGATTGTGTAATGCTCAAACAGTTTAGGCGTCGGTACAAGTCTGTGAAATTGCTTCTCTATCATTACTTGCATTCTAACAATGCGCAGAGAATCGCCGCCTATGTTGAAGAAGTTGTCTTCTCTTCCAATGCGGTCGTGGCCAAGAATATGTGACCAAATAGTGTGTAACTGTTGTTCCAGCACTGAGACGAGTTGAGTTCCGTATTGGCATGGAATAGCCTCTATTGGGTCTGGGAGGGCCTTGCGATTGACCTTTTGGTTAGGTGATAGCGGTAACGCACTCATTTGAACGAAGAAGGCTGGCATCATGTAGAGTGGGAGGCGCTCAGCAACCCATGGTCGTAAGATGCTGTCAAGTGATGTTGTGTCCTCAAGCGGCACATGAAGCACGCAATATGCGACTAGACGATCATTTCGACTGACGACAACAGCCTGGGACACACTGGCATGGTCAACAAGGACTGCCTCGATATCGCCAACTTCGATGCGGTATCCACGAATCTTGACTACACCATCAATGCGTCCAATGACTTGAAGTTTTCCAGGCCCAATAAAACGAGCCAGGTCACCAGTTCGAAAGAATTTGCCGCCGTGAAAGGGATTTTCTATAAACCGAGATCGAGTGAGCTCAGGTTTATTGCGATAACCGTTGGACACACTGCCGCCTCCAATATATACTTCACCCTCGCAACCCATGGGCACGGGAAGCATCTTGTCGTCAAGAACGTAGACTCTACCGTTGGCAACAGGGTTTCCGACGACAATCTCGCCTTCGCCGACTCTTCCAACGCTTCCATAGGTAGTCTCGGATGGGCCATAGACATTCCATACGAAATCAGCAGCGGCAAGCAGGCGGTCTGCAAGTTGGCGAGAAAGTGGTTCACCACCACAAATTATCTTGGAAAGATGTGGCGTTCCCTTCCATCCAAGTTCCAGAAGCATTGTCCATGTTGCCGGAGTCGCCTGCAAAATGGTGACTTGGTGGTGCTCCATCAAGCTGATCAGCTCGCGCGGATCTTTGACTGCACTTGTATTTGCCATGATCATTGTGGAACCCGACAAAAGCGGTAACAGGAGCTCCAAAGCTGACATGTCGAAAGAAATGGTTGTAATTGCGAGGAGTCGATCATGCTCGTTGCAACCCGGTTCATACTTGCGCAGTGAGCTTAGAAAGTTGACAGCAGCCCCGTGACTGATCTCAACACCTTTAGGACGCCCAGTAGAGCCAGATGTATAGATGATATATGCCAAGTCATGAGATTGCATCACTGCCCCAATGTTACTCGCCTCGGTGACGGAGCTATCTCTCACATCATCCACCTTCAAGCATATAGCCTCCCAGCGCGCCAGACTCTTTGTTGGGCTGTCGCTGACAAGAATGAGTCTAGGACCGACATCTTCAAGCATCTGATTGATGCGTTCAGCGGGGAATGACGAATCGATAGGAACGTAAGCAGCGCCCAGCTTGAGCACAGCTAACATAGCAACGACAAGGTCGATACTGCGTGACACGGCCAAACCGACCACATGACCCTGTTCCAAACCCTGCAAAGCGAGGCATCGAGCAAAAATATTTGCAGACGTATTCAGCTCTTTGAATGATACCTCTGTTTCATGGTGGACGAGAGCGATGTTGTCTGGATACAGAGACACAACTGTTTCAAATGATTGATCCAAGCGAGCACCAAGTAATGATAGGTCATCAGTGGCGTTGAAGTCGTGGACTAGAGTTCGATAGTCTTGTTCCGAGATATCACTCGCTTTTGCCCAATTAGACATCTTGCAAAGAGAAAAATAGTAGTTGGTTTAAGGTCGTATTGTTTGTTTTTTGTACGGTTTCTCGAATGACGGCAACCGCTCAGTAGGAATATGTTAAGTTATCTCACAACAGGTGCTCAGTTAGCTTGTTTATAGCGAGAACACGAGCGACAGAGCAATAAGGTGAAGCTATGTTGAGTGCTAGATAAAAATAGATGTACCTCGGCCTGTCACCTTCTTGATATGTGCAATCCGAGCTACTTCTGGCTTGCCCTAAAGTGTGTGATGACCAAGGCATATCGGAGCTACAAACTCTACGTCTTCCGTCACCGCGCTCCGTTAAGATGCATGCCTCCGTGTGGATTTTTGCTTGGATATCAAGTATCAGATTTCATGTAATAGACTAGGCACTGCTTAAGAGAAAGTTTAAACTGAATGATGCACTAATGCAAATCTAAACCTTAATGCAAACCTAAATTTAGCGATGCTATTTGCCGAGATGATATATCATCAAAGATACAGCATATTCCGATAGTTTCGCCGCGGGGTCCGAGACTGCCGAGAATGTTGAAATATTAGCAGAGACGGTCAGACTGAGCATTGGACCTAGCCTGATAGAGCCGGCTATATGCTTGCTCCGAACAGATACAGTTCAGGTGTGCGAGTTGTCAATACAGATTAGCTTATTGCCTACACATGCTTTACTGTGATAGCCCCAAATTATGCCGCGTGTGTATCCCGTCTCCTCACGCTCTATCACACAAGCCCTTGCTTTTGAGATCTTCCCGTTTTCCGGCCCTTCTTTATGACAAGACCATACAAGCTTTGTTTAAGTGGCCACCCCCATCACGTTATCCGTTACAGCCAAAGCCCCCTTCCATCACTCGCTTTTTCAACTAGTTTTCTAGGCTTCTGATATCTTTTGACCTCAACAGTGGCTGAACCTTTTCTGCTTAGGCTTCAATACAAAGAAAGATGGAGCGAACCGAGACATCATCTGCACCTCGCCTATTGCCTCCCATTGACGCCTCCTATCAGCCATCCAGGGCCGTTACTAAGATCCCGGCAACTTCTTCTCTGGAGGAAATTCTTGAGATCCTCGAGAGAGACGGTGGTGTTATTCTGACCGACTTTGTTTCACTTGAATCTCTGGACAAGATTTATGAGGAGCTTGAGCCATACACCAACCCTATCGCCGATAACGATTCTTATGACAACTTTATCGGGAAGAAGACGCTCGTTATTCCTGGCTTGGTGGGAAAGTCGGATACTATTGCTAGTATCCTTGACACCAATGAGACCATAGAGAAACTCCTCAGAGTAATATTAGAGGAGAGGTATCCCGCTGTCTTTGAACAGCATACCGAAGAGTTGATTATTGACCCGTTGTTGAGCATTGCCATGGGTTTCAATGTTGGCCATGGCTCTCCTCGTCAAGCGCTACACAGAGACGACATGATCTTCTCCAGCAAGCACCACCCTGATATGAAGATCAATGAGGTAGATGGCTTCAGCTGCTTCCTTGCTGGAACCAGAATTACACGTGAGAATGGTGGGACAATGGTGATACTCGGCTCTCACAAGTGGGAGCACGACCGACGTGGCAGACCTGATGAGGTTTCCTTCCTTGGTAAGTCCATGCTATCCAAGGTCATTCGGGATCCAGGGCTGGCTGACATGGCGTTTAGAGATGGAACGAGGTTCTGCCTTCATCTTCCTCAGCACCCTGGCTCATGGTGCCGGATACAACACTATCCCGGGCGAAATTCGCAAAATCTTGAACCTTGTCTTTTGCCGAGGAACTCTGAGACAAGAAGAAAACCAGTCCTTATGTAACCCCAGGAGTAAGGTTCTCAAGATGAGTCCTAAGCTGCAGACTCTGCTTGGGTTCAAAAAACCAGCCGGTAGTTGGTTGGGGATGGTTGAGAACGAGGATCCCGCAGGTAATCTCGCTGCAATCTATGAGAAAATGTTTAAGTAGTAGTGAGAACTCTAGCTGTCATGGAAGCCGAATAATTCCTGTTCTTAGATATCTTGAATACAAGCTAGTAGACTACTTCTCAAGGGAGCATGTAAGCTGCTAGATCTTTCCTTTCGTGAAAATACATTATTCAACAGTCAAGACGGTTTACAAGACCTGTTTTGCTATAAAACCATAGTGAAGCTATCTATCTTCACCTTTAACACTAAGTTTAACTTTACGCCAGGGCAAAAGCTTTACATGTAACTGGCCGGTAGTTGATTAGTTGACAACCGGCTACGGGCCGTGCGTTGCTTATTATGTAGGCAGAAAGTTTAAATAACATGGGAATGGTGCTGGGGAACTGATAATCGCGTAACACTAGTTCTGGAGCCGTATTCATCATCAACGGAGTTAAGAGACAGCAGCCGTTTCGGTCGCATCGACAGCGGCCGCAAATATGCAAGGTTTGTCACATTTTGCTGTACAGTCCCAGGACTCGTACGTAAGTTACTCAGCGGATCCTGCTATCCATCTTTGCACGCCTCTCCAAAAGCGAGATGCATACACAATAACAAAGAACAGGATTGAGCCTGCATTTTGATTTATGAAAACTCTCCCGTACTACAAGATTCCCGCGCACCATTCACTCACTTCATTGCATTGCCATCCCAAGCGCTATCATGTCCGCATTTCCTCCACCCATTGACCCATCCTATGTACCATCTGTCTCCCTCACCAAGATCCATGCAACAACGCCAATCAATGACATTATCGCTGTTCTTGAGCGAGACGGCGCAATTATCTTGACTGATGTCGTTTCAGCTCAAGATGTAGCTGCTATTAACGACGAGCTTGAGCCTTATATCCAAAAGGCTAGGGCCGAAACTCACAACGCGTATGACCTGATCCCCAAACAAACAGTCATGGTCCCTGGCATCGTCGGCAAGTCCCCAACAATGGCCAAGGTTGCTGAGTTTAAAGTCATTGACCAGCTACGTACAATGATCCTCGAAAAAAAGTGCACTGCGACCTGGGAGAACCGAACAGAAGAGTTTACGATTGGTCCTCTATTAAACAGCAGTTTGACATACCATATCAGCTACGGTGGCCCTCGTCAGTGGTTGCATAGAGATGATATGATTCATGGCATCTATCACACTGGCGATTACAGTCTCTCCGACGAAACCATGCTTGGCTTCATGATTGCTGGGTCCAAGACTACCCGTGAGAATGGGGCGACTATGGCTATTCCTGGATCCCATTTATGGAACCATAGTAGAGTTCCAAAGATCAACGAAGTTTGCTTTGCGGGTGAGTTGAATTTACCTTTTGTGTCTGGCGAGTAACTTCTAGTCTGGCACAACCTTTCCCCAAGAAAGAGACAACCTCTAACAGTTGCGACGATGTAGAGATGGACCCAGGTTCAGCATTTGTATTTCTCGGCACTGTTTATCATGGTGGCGGGCATAATTCTGTTCCTGATGAAGTGCGCAAGCTTTATGGTCTATTTTTTATCTCCGGCATACTCCGCCCAGAGGAAAACCAATTTTTAGCCATTCCCCGAAGCAAGGTGCTTGGAATGAGTGACACAATGCTCTCTCTTCTTGGATATAAGAAACCAGAGACATGGCTTGGTATTGTTAATAATGGCGACCCGGCGGAAAATCTTGAAGATGTTATCAACTTTGCTAGCTCATAGAAATCTTATTGTGTACTATCCCTTTGACCGGCATAAGCCTCCGCTTGGGTCACTGGAGCGGGGTTAGACTAATTAAAATGCATAAAATAAAAGGTACTTACTCCCCCACCTATTTTAGGTGGTGATAGAAGTCCCAACAATCCTGATTATTACAAATAGCTACATTGCACTTGGCACAGCCATAAACAGTCTGCCCCCCCTGACCTCCTTGATGCCTTGTTGCATTTCGTGATATCGGCTGTAGATAGCTTCTTTTTTGGCGTTTTCCTCGCATTTGACCTTACTGAAAGCCCTTATAAGCTAGGCAATCTGACTTCTTGTGCCGGTTGACGTAATTGATGCTTCTTTATATGTGAATTTGGCGTGCATAGGTATCTTCTTCGTCTTCTTTAATGCCAGTGCGGTTCCTTTTACGTGCCTGACTTTGCCCATGATAGGTATTAAAATTACCTGTATATCAATAGGTACCGATTGAGAGGTCATAGTTTTATTGAAGACTTGATTATACTGATTTTGTATGGTGTTTTGTCGATAAATTGCATTTGAGGAACACTTCTTACCCCGCTTGTACCTGTGTGGTCACCGAAAAAAGGTGGGGCACGATACGCAGCGGAGGCTTATGCCGGTCAAAGGGATAACCTGATATTCTTAATAAGTAAAAAGTCAATTTTGCGCTACAATAGGAGGCGATGTTTAATTCAACCACTATAAAAATTAGTGTCTACCTTCCCTGTCATAATTGACGCCATAGTCTATTAGCATGATATGTGAAAGTTAGAACCTTAAAAAGTGCCCACCACCTTTTTATTCTTATTTCCTCATCGGTATTCTGTACCCTTAATTGACCCAGCATCTAAGACAAGCCAAGCTCCCGCTTACTCATCATCTTATTAGTCTTTCTAAACTATTAGACTTAATAAAAAAGCTTACTGATTCATTATACCATTGCCCTGTATATAAGAATATGATCCCTCAGATAGACATGCAACTGCCGAAGGTACATACACACCCTGCGATCTGGCCTGAACTGAGACCGAACCAACGACTACTTGTTCATCAGTGGCCTTTTCGCCAAATTGCAATAGCTCTCGAGTTGACAACTAACCACCACCACCGACACTGACTGACCATGGCAGCCCCCGCAATGATTGAGACGTCCAACAGCAGCCATGAGCGTACAAGAGAGACGCTGGCAATCTTGGGATGTGGTGAGGCTTCCAGCATTTCTCTCATCACACATACAAATTCCAGACCTTCAAGCTCACATAGACATGCACAGGCTACATGGGAACGGCAATCTTGCTCGGCGTCCTCTCAGCCCAAAAGTCTCGCTCCCAAACACGCGCGGAACACTTGCTACCCACTCATTTCAACGCTTGCGTCAGGCGGGCTGAGTCGGCCGATAGAATTCAATCTACCCTGTCGTCTCATGCATTCGGCTCCACCGTGAGCTTATTTACGAACAATAACATTGCTGCAGTCGGCGGGGCCGAGGTCGTCCTGCTAGCATGCCAACCGCACCTCTACAAGTCCATCCTTGATGAAGAGGGGATGGTCGATGCCCTCAAGGGTAAACTGATCATCTCGGTGCTTGCGGGCGTAACAGCCGATGAGATTGAGAGTCATCTTCAGCAACTTGCCTTTGGGAGCTCCAAGCCGGGTGATGACGACGCTTCTGCCGCTAGTCGTCATGTTTTCTCTGTTGTCCGCGCTATGCCAAACATTGCGAGCGCGGTCCGAGCCTCTAGCACCGTCCTCGAGGCCCGTCCGCAACAGCACTCACAGCCCCTGCACAAACACTTTGAGGCCAAAGTGCACGCCATCTTTTCCTGTGTGGGCACCGTTTTTGTTACCCAGCCTGAAACATTTGCCATCTGCACCACGCTCAATGGCTCCACACCAGCCTTCTTCGCCATGGTCATAGACGGCCTAGTCGATGGTGCCGTCGCCCTTGGGCTCTCTCACAGCGAGGCCACGCAGATGGCCGCGGCTACGATGCAAGGGACTGCTGAGCTGGTCTTGAGTGGGAAGCAGACACACGACCTGCGCTATGAAGTAGCCTGCCCTGGCGGTGCCACGATCCAAGGGTTGCATGTGCTCGAGAAGGCTAGCACTCGTGCAGTCTGGATGGATGCTATGCGAGCTGCGACGTCAGAACAGAATGCTCTGGGCGAGGGGCCCAAAGTTCAGCGGGACAGGGCATCTATCTGATCGTGCGCATGCTAACCTTCTCCCCTGATTAGTTAGATCTGTCGAAGTCATGGCTTACTTAACCTTATTTAATATGGTAGACAATACATAGTGACATGCTGTTCTACGATATTCTAATATCTTGAACCTTATTCCTTATTAGATGATAGGTTAAGGCCGCCTAATTTGAACAATACTTCCCTGCTCTTGCGCACATATGGAAGACGAGGTTCTTCCTCGTCGTGGTTATCTGATGGGCAAATAGAGTCGTAGGTTAGGCTGCTTGTGATAGCGGCTGAGTCAATGCAGTCAATGTAGTTGCTTTCCTGCAGTTACAGAAGACGACGACGACGAGACACAGGTGAGGTGATAGCTTGTGCGGTGTTGGAAAAAATGTTTGCGGCCTTTAAGGATACCCCCTGAATAAAAATTCTCTTGAATGGCTCGGGTTATAAGCGGTAATCTCGAGATGCCTCGCTCGGGAAAACAGTGCCCTTGAGGTACAGACAGGGTCTGCGAAAGACTTTGAATGGAGTTTATAGCGTTTCAACAGCGAAAGATGTATTAAACAATAGTGACACGATGGAGAACTATCTTGGATTGGATCTAGGGCCGATCCCGAGAGCACAGCAAGATGGGGACGCTTTGATTTGGATATAACGGGATCACGAATGCGAGTACTTGTGAGTGACTTTTTCGTTATGATGCGGAAGCAAGAGCGGTCAGTAAGCAGTGTGGTACTGGATGGAGGACTTTCAAGGCCTGGTAGTCATACTTCGGTCCTTCAGCCCTAATGCTTCCCAGAACAGGATCTGGAAGCTGACCGTATTGCAAGACCGAGACGTGACAATGGCTTTTTTGCAATGGCAGCGATAACTGGCAGATCCAGGACTCACTAGACGTTTTAGCTTGTACAACATCAGGGTTTTGGCTCATCAGCTCCTTCAGCGCCTCTCTTCAAAGGATTGACCCTTGTCGTCGAGTTGATAATCGACATTCTGATCGTTGCCGATGGATACGATGAACCGACCCAGCCTGGGAGCCATGAAATTGACCCTAGCAGCTGACGGTGCCTCTGGGCTGGTAGTCCCCATAGCCGTAACCCCCGGCATTCTTGCGTACAGTATATAGCATGCCTGGAATTTGTTGCCACGGTAGTCATTGGACGGACTATACAGAAAGCCGCCTGAACAAGTTTGGCTAAGCAGTTGATGTCCCCAGTGTACATTTCCAGTCAACTCCAGCGTCGCATCTCCTCCAGGATAGAGACTATGTCGTAGCGTAACAAGCCGATTGTACAGCTTGGAAGCTGACACATTGATAAGTGACTAGAATGAAGCTGGTATATGTCGGTAAAGCAATGTGCTGAGGAGTCCATCCGGAAATCACGACGATTGGTCGAGGGCGACCTTCGAAGCCCATAGCGTCGTCTTCTCGTGAATAGGTAGAAGCCATAGCAACTTCTTAGAGTCTCCATGCTCAAGGAAATCCGGCTTTGGCATACCTAAGTGCCATGAAATGTCAAGGAAGTGGTCGCGGGAGTCGAGCGGCGAGGAATTGGTAAGCTGTAGGAACCGAGCGAGGACCAACAGCGAGGATTTTCTGTGCCTAAACAAAAGCAACTCGCATTTCGGTATATAAGACTGGCATAAGAACAAGAGTTTCTAATATCGCGACTCATTGGCGCAGTGAGTTTAGGCCAGATGTAGGAGACCAGAGCGTCGAGATTATTGCAAGCATCTTGTGAATCGATAAGTCAAGATAATTGGGCGGCATAAGCGACGTGATACTGCATATAATCAGGCACCTGATGTAAGTACAACGGATGGCAATACTTCGAGAAAGTATGCATTCGCGACGATATGCAGTTGGCAGGCGAGGGAAAGAGGGTGGGAGCACAGGAGACGCCCAGATGTCGGTAGCAACGAACAGTCCAAGTTACCTAACTGGTTGCAAAAATGTGAGAATTGTCTAAGCATCTTGAAGTTGTTCATACAGAATTTCTCTCGCATAGGCTTTTTACTCGGTGAAGTAAAATGGGTAAACCTTAAACTATTATCTAAAAGAACATAAAAGCTTTTAGTTATTATTCAGCTTTATAAGCGCATGCCATCGCGTGGAGAGAGCACGCACTAATAAACACGCAGTAGGTTAGTTCTAATAGACTTCACATGCAAGAAAAGTCTAAACTGATAGTAAATAGGTGTTATTAACAAGACCTGTGTGCAATGGTAGACCATGTTCTCAATGGATGACAATCATCTTTATATCTTTATGACGCCGACTACCCTAGAGGCTTGTTATTAAGTCTGTCAAGATAAGTCAGAGCATGGGGTTTTAAATCGCCATGGGCCTCTTAGCCGCAAGATGCAAGAGCTCCGATTGGCTCGTGTATCTGCTTCCCATCGGTCAAGCTGCCTCTTTGGGTTGAAGTCTTCATAGTAACCAATAGGAAAAGCTTACAAGTACCCGACAATCTTGGCCCATAAGAGAGAAGGACTGACAAGCATAATCTCCTATTGTTGGGCTGTTAATTCGAGGAAATGTGACCCCCATATACCTACCATTGGCCCCGCTCAAGCCGAGATGTCGTTCTGTTATTTTCTGAGCAGCTTCTTTTTTTTTTTATAGCATTC
This sequence comes from Fusarium buharicum, assembly GCA_014822075.1. Taxonomy (NCBI): domain Eukaryota; kingdom Fungi; phylum Ascomycota; class Sordariomycetes; order Hypocreales; family Nectriaceae; genus Fusarium; species Fusarium buharicum. The sequence goes on along the minus strand of JAATHB010000494.1, from coordinate 6,179 downwards.
TTTTAACCTGACATTGTAACTCTCCGGCTTTTGTCCACGCAACGAATTATATTCCCACCCCAGAGTGAGAGTGGTCCAGCAGCCGGCAGTAGTTCCCGAGAACACGCTCTCGACTATTACTTGCTGGCTGCCTTGTCTGTAAATACGTGCACTCATACTGGACTGTGTCTTTATCTTTATCGTGGCATCATGTCGCCAAGTAAGTTGTAGTTGTGACCTGGAAGAGGATCCTGGTTCTGATTATGAACACGAAACCGACGCTGCCAATTGAGTTTCATATCGGCGTCGCAGGCTCATCTCAATATCACTCATGATATTGAGAGCAACGATCATCAAGTTCGAGTAGGGAGGAACCGATATCAGCTGGAGAAGATCCGTCAGGCCAGAGTTTCATAAGTCAGATGGCCATGGCTTTGCATGTTATCGTCGGGCTTGGCCTTTCCATCACCCAGTCGGTGGCTCCCTCGTACAGGATTCCGGGCCTTCAATTTGCCAATGATGAGATAAACAAGCTACCTTTCGAAATTTATGGTTTTCCTCTCAGCTCACTGTATTCTCTGTCAATACATACGCAAGCCCCTTGCTTTGCGTAGGCACTTCTTCGGTTGCACTTCGTCTTCAAGACGTACACAGATACCAACGTACATTTTCGTTTAGAAATACTGCTATAATGTATAAACCGGATTCTAATTAAACTATCACGACATATTGAGGTCTATGCCTAAACCATACTTTACATCTTTCTACCTGATCTTCCTTCGCCACTCGCGTAACTCGGCAACAAAGACATCTGGTACCTCCCACGCCGCAAAATGGCCGCCTCTTTTCGTCTCGTTCCAATAGACGATATTCTTATAATACCGTTCACACCATTCTTTTGGTCCATAACTATTATCGCCGCCGAACCAACTCACCCCAACCGGTATCTCTATTGGCCATGCGGTCGAGTCCAACTCGCACTCCCAATAGTAACGAGCAGATGATGTACTGGAATTGGAGAGCCAGTACAGCATGATCATGTCGAGTATCTCGTCTTTGCTAAACACCGTTTCCAAATTGCCATCGCGATGAGACCAGTCTCTGTATTTTTCATAAATCCAGGCACCCTGTGCCACTGGTGAGTCTGCAAGCCCGTAGCCGAGGGTCTGCGGTTTCGTCGACTGCTGTAGGGAGTACCCACGGTGCCCAGCATCCCGAAGGCTGTCTAGATACATGGCTCGTTCCTCACCCTTTGTATCGCGGATTGGAACTTGAACTTCTTTCTGCAAGCGAGATTAACATGTATCTTGCAGAGATTACTAAGACTACAAGATACCTTTGGTTCGAAGAAGATAGAATTGAAATGAACGCTCTTCAATCCCTTGGGCGCTTGATGACCTAGACTTGCGACCACGTGAGCTCCCCAATCACCGCCTTGAGCGACCCATCCGCCGTCTGCATAGCCCAAACGTTGCATCAACTCTGCCCATGCACGCGCGGTGCGACGATAGTCCCATCCCTTCTCCGTCGGCTTCCCAGAAAACGCATAGCCCGGAAGTGCTGGGACGACGAGGTGAAATGCATCTTGACGAGATCCGCCGTGAGATTCGGGGTCAATGAGCTTGTTGATTACGTGTCTGAATTCCAGGATTGAGCCAGGCCAACCATGCGTAAGCACAAGAGGTGTAGCATTCTCATGCTTTGACCGAATATGCAGAAAGTAGAATTCCACCCCATCAATTGTCGTTGTGAACTGAGGATACGAATTAAGTAGCGCTTCACATCGTCGCCAATCGTAACCTGTCTGCCAATACTCGCAAAGTTCTTGAATTGCCACGAGCGGGACGCCCTGAGACCAATCGGTGACTGTCTCCTTGTCGGGCCAGCGGGTTAAACGAAGACGCGTTTGCAAATCATCGAGAGTGGACTGGGCGATAGACAGCTTGAAAGGGTGGATAGAACTGGATGTTGGCAGAGTCATTGTTTGGATGGATGGATCTAGATGGATGCCAGCTTTAAGGTCACCCTCTGTCCTCATGGCAATGCTATCAAAGATGCTATTACCACGCTCTTGGATGATACGAAAGTAAATATAACTTTATATAAAGAGAATATCACAGCGTTAGCGCTGACGTCTCGTATCATCTTCATTCGTTTGACGTCATTTCCATGCACGATTTATAATCACCTCTTGATGCGAAGCCTTGTGACCTAGCTTTGCGCGAATTACATACCTCCTTCTTGCTAACCTTCCGAGGTGGACCAGGGCGAGATATGGACCAGCCGATTGGGGCTTTCATTGTTGAAAGCGACAACATCTGCCATCACGATCAAGCCGCTGGTTCTGTTGGGCACGTCAAGGTGATAAAGGGTGAGTTTAAAGTGGAACTAATTGGGGTGTAGTCGTGAACGCGCAGTTGAGGTAAAGCTACGTCCTCTATCGTCGTTAAATAGTCAGTGGCCGTAAGATGACAGGTAACAGGCTTACACACAGGTGGGATAAATTAATTAACGACAGGTAGATAGATACTCAGAAGAGGTAAGAGGGGAATATTAAGTAAAGATAGTAGTAGTTAAAGTGAGGATTAAGTATTAGTAGAGTAAGTCCTAAAGACCTTTAACTATATATCTATTAGTAGACACACTAGTATAAATAACCGATTGTTTACTTTAAAATTTATTTTTGCTATTATATTTTAACTGCCTGCCTTTATTAAATTTAATTCTTAAATATCTTAAACATTATAGTTAATATTAAACGTCTTTAAACTACTATAAACCTTTATTAGTCAAGTTCGTTTTCTAGTCGTTAGGACCTGAGTAGTAATCCTCTCCGTAGGATAAAGCTTTAGAGAATAATGCTCTAATTCTTTATATATAACTACCACTGAAAGCTAACTATACACCCTTATCCTTCTTCACAACAATAGCTTACCTTCCCTCTCTTTTAACTAGATTCATAATATACTTTAGTCTCTTCCTTAACTTGAATGCCATATGTTCTTGAGATGTTAGTGTTGGTGTTAGGTATCTCATCAACACAGCTAGTAATGATAGTATGATTACGGCCGCCGCGCTCCGCATAGGAACCAAATTCTATATCACCAGACGACCCGTCCTCAAGATCAGCCAGCTGTCGCTGCGAACTATTATCGTCGACATCTTTTGTCCGAATAACGTTGCTAAGTTTGATGCCTTTGTTGCTGGTTAAGCCGCTGATAGGGTTAGGACCAGTCGAGTTGGATTTGGAGCTAAGCATCGAGCCAGTAAGCCTGCGGAAGATAGGCCTTATTATAGGGAGACAAGCTTTTCAGGAAGAGATTAGCATTGAAACCAATAACACTGTTTAAATTAGGTGCACAAGTTACTCACAGGAGATAATAGCCAGATAGGCTTCCGTGCCTGCCCAGATAATAACTCCTCTAATATCCCTTGCCATCTCTGTCGTCTTGGGATCTAATGTTATTGCTTCAACAAGAACTATAATCGACGCGGCGCAAACACTATAAGAAAGATAGAGTTAGTTATTTGCTAACACACGATAACAAGGGGAAAAGGAACAAAGCTAGAGGTGGACAAAGACGTACAATATACCAAACATAAACATAGCGACGACGGCGATCTTCTGACCGAAGCGAAGCTTGAGAGTCTTGACCTGAAATACAGGAAGCGATAGGACAGCAATTTCCAGCATTAGATGAACCAGGGTTGTGCCAAACATAAATTTGGCGGGGTCGATGTTGCAAACAGCGTCCTTGATGTTGTGGTTCCAATAGGCCTCGACTGGTATACAGTGGAAGATTGTCATAAAAGTTCGGATGGTGAGCCAGATTACGGTGCTTCCCTGGAGGATGTAGATTCCCAGTCGGATGTTTGAAACACTGAACAGGCGCCAATAAAAGCCGAGGATAGCCAGCTTGGAGAATCCCAGCGACATTGCATATAGGAACTCGGCCATAAAGAGCCCGAACCGAGCGTACTCCTCGACCTTCTCGACTGGTTGAGGAACATCCTCCTTCAAATGACCTAAGCCCATCTTGGTAGCCCCTGCAGAGAAATGGTTAGTATGTCAACAATTTTGTGCCCTTGGGTGATGATAAGCTTACAGTATATCGTAAAACCAAAGTAAAGAGCAGCCGCGACCTTGTTCAAGAGACGATTAGCGGCCTGGATAAGACGAATAGGAAGAAGAAGGGAGAAGTTTAAAGATTAATTTATAAGACCAAGCAACTCACCCAAGAAATCACAGCAAAATAATCATCCCACCACAGTGCCACATTTGTAATCTTTCGAGATACTAGACGACAGACGAGGAGGATTGTAGCGATAGAGAACGTGATGAGCATCGAACTCATCACGCCTGAGTCCGGCGTGTAACTCATGTCGGCAGTTGTTATCGGCTATTGATGTCGAGTTTAAAGTGGTAGAAGAGTGAGTTAAATGGATAACGAGCTGCAGTGATAATAAAACCGACAAACAGGGTTTGAAGGGGGTAGGGAGTGTAGCAGAAGAATACTGAAATATTTAATAGTACTACTTAGCCTCACCTACTACCTACTGGCTCACAAAGGAAGGCAAGATTTAAAGAAGGGGGAAGAGACGGTATCTATAATGCCACTATTAGGAGAAAGGGGCAAAGGAGACGCTACTCATCTGGAAATCGCTTGGGCTGGCACGCACAAAATTCAGGCCAGTGACAGCAAGATAGACTAAGAACAAACGACGTAGTATTCAGAATGCTGATCGCGCAGTCCCCTCCTGGAGAACCTTGTATGATCGACACTACTCGACACTATTCGAAGTAACACAATATCAATGAATTCTCATTAGTTGGGTAACAAGCTCCTGGCGACGTAACGTTTGCTGCCCCATGTCGTCGGGGTAGAGGTTTCACCTCCAGCAGAGAAGTACATAGACAGCGGAGCGCTTCTTCTAGATAAGGTTTCGCTGCAGATTGATGAGCCGTTGGGGAGGGATCTAGGCTCATGATGCATTAGAAAATCTTCAGATTATAATGCCTGACTACATGCAGGCTTTATAATGCTACATATCAGCGTTTAGGCTGACCCTGTCGACGGAATCTGGCTTGAACATAGAAGGTTGCAGCCTGACAGCTCTTTCAAAACGAGAATAGTAAAAAGCTCTTATACCAGTGACAAGGCGGAAACGATCACCGTTGCACGTCAATCCAGGTCAAGCTAAATGAAGCTGCCGAGTAATGCAAGCGTGTTTCGGCAGATGTTCCTGGCGACAGATTAAAGTTTAGTCGATGTGGGGGCTTCTTGTTGATTCGCGCAGAGCCATGACTTATGTGCATAGTGAGTAGGTCTAGCTGGTTAATCTGTTTTTGGTAAATGTCATGGAGATCCTAATATAAAAGGTGTTTGTCATGCTATATCTTCTTTAACTATTAAGAAAAAGAGCCATACCTTTCATCTCTGACAGCGTCGTTTGCCTGTGTGAAAATTAGTAAACGTTGAAATTATAGTAACATCACTATTAGCAATACAAGATTTAATATTAATTAAATGTAGTTATACCCTTTGAATCGAAGTCAGGGCAGCCTATTAGTAACCACATAGCACTTACATCTCAAGCGGAGCCACCGTTTTTATCTACCGCTGTAGTGTCTAAATACTCTATCTCTGCTGACGTCGAGTGCTGTGGAATGTGGTAACTATAACAAGGGCGGCGCGGTCAGTATCAAAGTTCCGCTCACGGTCCCACCATCTAGATTTCAACCGCTAGTATCTAACTGTACACGCCTCTCAAAGGCAATTTGCCAGTTAAAAACAGTAAAATGCAGCCATGAGAATTATCTCATTTCCGTGCGCCCCTAGTTGTTCTACCGACAGCCAGTCGATAAGCCTAGAGAGACTACTTTAACATATAGAATACAGTTACTATAGACAATGTTCGATTAAGGGTATGGATATAATAATAGGTGGAGGCGGATTTAAAATTTCGAAACTACATTAAGCGCATAAGGGTTAAAAGTGTAGTGCCCCGAAAAGTATAAGGACTTCGTTATAAATATTATGATTTTCTGACTTTATAAAGACTAGGCATTAATCTTATTAAAGATATAGTAATAAAGAAAGTTAAAAAAATTAAAGAGATAAGTTATATAAAACTAATAAGGGAAGTTTAACTATATTAAGATATGTATTAAAGATATAATATTTAAATAACTCCTGAAT